>JAQFZO010000768.1:0-20721 GCA_034695885.1 Geophilus flavus | reverse complement strand
AAGGTTTTCGGGATTTATTTTATAATTAATTTCAATTATACGATACTGTTATGTAGTTCTTGATTTTTAGGAATATTTATAGAATACGGTAATAAATTTCTAGAAATTATTATAATTTATTTTTTTAAAAATAGTACTGTAGCTGCATTTAAATATTAAAACAAAGCTTAGTTTTGATATTTAAACGTTATATACTATCATTAAGGGTTTAATGAGAATAGGTGACGTCAAAAATTCAAAATTCAGATTAAAACCATGAGTAAAACTCAACTTTGTTTAATATTTGAAAGTAAATCGTGAGTCTTCTCTGCTTGGCATTTTAAATTTCTTTCTTGTCACTAGATGGTGCAACATTCGTGAGACAGTTCCTTTTCACTTCTCAGTTCCTGCATCAGCATCCGTGAACTTTTTACGACTTTTTACCATTTTACACTAATAAATAAAGAAAAAAGTTTCTTATAAAACCGACAAATTTTAATACTTCTCACTAACACCTACAAACCTCGATATATTTCAACATTTTTACTGGACATCCTGAATTCATGATCTCATTCAACCAGTCTCCCTCGAGAAAACATGACCTTGCAAATTGCAATGGCAATGAGATCATTGATCACTTGCAGCATCCCAGAAAACACGATTAAAACAGAAAACAAGATTCAATTTGAACAATTACCATAAAAATCATTTAATTCACAACCAAAACCATCACAGCTTATGACCAGATACTGCAGATGTTTCAATAAGGCGCCTCTCTTTGCCACCTACAGACACAAAAATGACTCAACTGCTTAAAATGCGGAAACCATCCCTCACTTTGTTTGCTTCATTTTACACTTGTCAGAAGCCAGATACAGTCATCTCTGAATAATACCCATCCCAACATTTTTGTTTTCCCTTTTTGCTAAAACACTAAAAAAAAAAAGATTTAGATCTTCCTTGCAATGTAGCACATTATATTTATCTCCTTTGGCCACCTGTGGGTAGTAATGGTGCAAAACAGAAAGAAACATTCATAAACAGATGATAAATATAGGAATTCTAATTTTAACATGAGTTATATAATTGTAAACTGCTAACTAAATTGTAATTTATTTTTTTAAAAATGTAATTACCTGTATAAACAATTCTATTTAAATTACAAATTGTAAATTCATGATTTATCAGAGTCACAACTTCCATATTCAATCACATGATTTTTGTTTTTAAACCAAAACAAAGGATGTGATATGAATTCCAAAATAAAAAAATTTTTCCGGATGTTTTTTTTATTCACTTTATCATAATTTGTTTCTTTTAAATTCAGCATTTCCTTTGATTGTTCTATCAAAATTGCCATTTTACGAGTCAACTCACGAAAATCGTCTGCTCGCAGTTTGACATTCTGAAATGGTGCCACCCAGTGATTGAAATGTGAAATGCACTCTCACTCTCCAAAAAGGGGAGAGGAAAATAAAAATAAAAAAAGAGAAAAACATTCAAGGCGTTGACTAATTCATTTCAAAACAAACAAACCAAGGAGAGGGTAGAGTGATTTTAAAACTCATATGAAACCTTGAATGCATTTAAATGTCAATTTTTAAATGTGAAAAAATGTGAAATAATGATTTTTTTTTGCAGTTTTGGCATTTACTAGATGTTTCTGAATCTCAGTGACGATTTTTCATGTTAAATTATGTGATTTTTCTTTTCTTTTGTACAGTATGATGACATTAAAATCTCTCTCGGGCTAAAATAAAACAAAGAATTAGTAAATTGCCTCACTTCTTGGCATTGACACTGCCTTTGAATGGAGAAACGATGAAAAACCTTTAACCGATACGTCGAAAATTGGCAAACTCCCAACCCCAAGGAAGAAAACGTCCGTAAAATGACACAGCAGAATAAGGCCAAACCCCTTCTCTTCTCTTCAAACAAAAACAAATCGGAAAAAACCAACTTCCAATGGAAATCTCAATACTCCAAACTCATTTCACCACCAGGATTTTGAAAGAACCACAAATTCCGAGTCAAGGGCCCTTTCTTCCGAACTGTAAACCCAAAGGAAGTGAATCACATCCACAACAACCGTTACATATTTTTTCCCTTCATCTGCAACAAAAAATAAAATAAAAATATTTTTTTCCTTTTATTCACCCATCCCATTCCATGGTCGTATGTATCCATGACGCCAGACGTCGCGTAAAATCGGCGCCGTCCCCTTCTTTTCCCTTCCCTTAGCAAAACGCCATCTGCCGGGGGGTCACGAACTGAACAGGGGGTTTGATCAATGAGACGCGTGCTCGACTCGTGTCTCAAAAACTCCCCCCGATCCCTAATTCGTAAGAAACAAACGTCAAATAAAACCGAGAACGGAAAGAAAAAAAAAGCGGTGGTTTCTGGTCTCCATATCCTCTGCGTCTCCCTCATCACACATCCTTGGGGCGGGGCTGCGTTGCGTTATGAAAAGCAGGGGTGGAGGGTTGGTGTTGCCGTCATGGCACCCTGGTGGCTGGTCGCAATGCTCAGGCCACGTGGTTCGTCGGCAGTGGTGCTCCGGGCATCGTTCTCTACTCAGATGTGGCTGTCTGCTGTGCTGCTCACGGCAGCCGCATGGTGCCTCAGGTTCGTGGATGCTCGGCCTGTCGTTTATCACATGAGTAGCCACCAACAACTCGACAGCGCCACCATGGCAGGTGCCGTGGTGAGTAGAAACTACTTTTTAAAATATTTTTTAATACTATTTCTCACGTTTTTCTGCATTTTTCTGCTCGTTTTCCCTCTCTCACTCTCACGCTCTTCTCCCGCGACCTTCCCGAGTCAGCGACACATAAACCGGGAGTAAGCGAGCGATGATTTATTTTCTTGAATCGATTCGCAGTTTTTTTTTCTGTGTTTTGACAGTAAGATTGGCGATATTCAGTAGTAAAAATAGACGAGGGCAGCCGTGCTGATGGGAGAATTGAGGGATTCATTCACCCCAGTTTACTGACTTCCGGAGGAAACCCCCTCGTCTCCCTCCCTTCTCTCCCTGCTGATAAGACTCACATCTTGAGAGCGCATGAGTGTTGGCTTGGTAACCAAGGTCCTTTCTTTGCTAGGGAAAGGCAAAGCAGTGTATGGGGGTTTGAGGGGAGATTTGATTGGGATCTAATGGGGGGAATGGGTCCACTACAGCTGCTGTGAGAGGTTTGGGTGGTGGGATTTGGTTTGGTTGAGTTCAGTTGAGTGTATCATGGTTGTATTGAGGAATTTTTGAGTGTTTTGTTTGCTGTTTGGAAGGCAATCTGTGGATTGTGATGTGATGTGATGTGGATTAAATGTTTTGTTTTTGTGTTTAGTGCATTCAGGTTGTTGACATTGGGTTAGTTGTGAGGATGGGCTGGCAGGTGATGTATTGATTTGTTAAAGAGATGGTTTTGAAGGTTTTTTGGTGTTTGTTTTATTTTTTTTATTTTTTCTGGATTTTTTTTTATTTATGTGGTATTCAGGTTTTTTGAAAGGTTTTTTTTCTCTTTTTTGTGTTTGGATTTGTTTATTTGCTATTTTGACCATTTTTATTGATTTTTTTTATTGGTAGTCAGTTGTTTTCTTAACATCTTTGTCCTTTTTTTGCTTTTGGATTTTTTTTTCTATTTCTATTTTATTTTTTGTTGATTTTTATTATTTTTGTGGAATTTAGTTTCTTTTCTGCACTTTTTATTGATTTTGGATATTTTTTTCATGACTTTTTCAATTTTTCTGCTTTTTTTGTTTTTATTTGGATGTATTTAGAACGTTTTTGAATAATTCTGTCAGTTTTATTGATATTTTCTGATGTTTTCACTGTTTTCCTGTTTCACAATGCTTTTTAGGTTTTTTTTATTGATTGATTCACTTATATGAATTTAAATTTTTTAAAAATTCGAAATTTTTTTATTTCAAAACAACTTTTATTGCCTCTTATGGTTTTCAGGATGTTTTCTCCTCTCTTATATTTTTTTATTTTTATTGGATGGATGCAGTTAGGATGTTTTTGACTATTATTCGAATTTTTATTGATGTTGTTGTGTGATGTTTTATTAGTCATTGTGATATGTTTCCTTGTTTTGGCTCTTTTTCTGTTTCTGGGTGCATTTTTGCAGTTTTTCTCATTTATTTTTTTTTCATAACCCATGTCACCCTCCATCTTTAGCTCCAATCCCAATGACTTTTTTTTTTGCTTTATAAAAGAGTCTGGGATTAAAGGGATAATAAAAAGGGGACCTTCCCCTATGGGGAAAGTATCAAGATATAATTCCCTTTGTTTACTTGACATCTGTATCATATCATCTTACAAAGAGACAAGAAGTCCACGCTTTTAGAGAGGGAATGCGGAAAGCTCAAGTGTTTAAAAACTAAATTAAATACTGTAAGCCCTTATTTTTAGATCCTCTGATGTTCTAGGGGGATTCTTTTTCGTCTATTTCACTATATTTTCACTTGTTTAATGTTTGTTTGTCTTTTTTTGATTAAATTCTAGTCATCATTACACAAGACTACAATTTAATTAAGCTTGATTACACTTAGCTTATTACTATACTAAGAAATGTAAACAAATTGCTTCATTTCCAGATAATTTAAACTTAAAGTCGTGTTTCCTGAATTCTAGTTGTCATTTACTTAATTAAACTTAATTCCCTTAACCATTTTCTAAGGAAATACTGTAGGAGGATTTTCCTCTGTTTGAGGAAATTTTCGGTTTTTTACTTTCACTTTTCATTTTTACTTCAAACTTCAATAAATTTCTACAAATTATATACAAAATCTAGAAATTGTTGGTAATGTCCACTCCAGGCTTCTTCCTGCAGGAAGTTTCATGCATATAAGGAAGAAGATAAATAGTTAACAGTTACTTATAACTTTCAAACTTGCATTAGTCACTCATGTGCTCTTAATTAAAAGCTTATTTAATGATAGGGGCCATAAATTTAATAAATCCACCTAAAGCATATTGACACAAGGGGTCTCTCTCTATCTCTCTGTCTGTCTGTAACCTATACTTTCCAGAAACAGCATGAAATTTACACATAATAAAACAGAATTTGTCTGAAAGCCTGCAAATTGCAGCCATCTGGGGAAATGGAAAATGACACAATTATTCACATATGTCAGCTGAAAATGTGGGTCAGTAGTTGTTTTTTTCACCTGGATACTGAGTTGGATGAGTAAATCATTGTGCTGTATCTCACTACCAAATTTGACTGCAAGAATTGTAGGAATCCATGAATTTTTTGCATCCCAAACAACATTCTTAGAAAAAAAAACACTTCAAGAAACTTTCATATAAATTTTATTCTGGAACTAACCAAAATTGATGTTTATTACACAAACATTATCACCAGATGTTACAAGAGATTCAGTTTAAATCCACAAATCATCAAATAAATCTTTAAATTTTTTTTGAAAAACCAAACAAATTCAGAAATAAACTGTGGGAAAAAAATCACTGATTTATTGATTATAAATTCAAAATAAACTAGTTGTAAACATATTATTTATCAACTTGTTTTTTAGAGTCATAAACAGACTGCTTTATAATCAATTGAAACATTCATAAACTGATTCATTTTATTTTTTTCCGCCATAAATTTATAATAATAATAACATACGATGAAATCAATCGAACAATTTATAAATTTAGAATTTCAAAGACAATTCACACTCGGTTATAAATTTATCAATAAATTAGTCAATTTTTTCCAGACAGTTATAAACGGTTACATTTTTAAACCTCGAATGAATGAAGTTTTATTTCCCACATCAACAAACACTAACGTTACAGTTATACCCAGCTCAAACAATTTCACATAGATCCATCCCTTCAAAACTGAATGAACTCCCAAACTCTCACTCACTCGACAAAAACCTCAACCACCAGATGGTTGCAACACATGACCTTCCCCTCACTACACATCCATCCTATCCTAGCATTTTCCTCACTTATAACCTTACCTTGAGACCACAGAGTCTGCGCGTGCGTGTGGGAGGATGTGTGTTGCCCTTTTAGCTTTGGTAAGATCAAATTTTGCCATTTTTTCCCTTTTAAAACTTAAAAAAAAATCAACCCAAAACGGAAGTGACCCCAGCTACAAAAGGGCGATTTGACCAATTAATGCTCGATCAGCAACGGATGCTCTTCCGTGGTCACTTCCGATGACTCCGTCACCTTTCGCCGGGCCCTATAGATAAAAGCGGGCAAGCGAGCTGGACATTTATTTATCCATTCCCCGTTTTTGCAGGACTTCCTCACCAAATATGGCTATTTGCCCCCGACAGACTTAAACGCGGGCAGTCTGCGGACTGAGGAACAGCTCAAAGATGCAATCCGTGCCATGCAACGGTTCGCTGGTATTGAAGAGACAGGGAAAGTGGACGAAAGGACGATCGGGATCATGACAAGACGTCGATGCGGAATTCCAGATGTGATCGGAACGTCGGATCGAGTGAAACGTTACGCGCTGCAGGGAAGCAAATGGGATCACCTCAATCTCAATTGGAGGTGAGTTTTTGTTGTTGTTGTTGTTGTTGGAAAAGAGAGGCGTAGAGATGGAGATATGAGTCATTTTTTGGTGTTGGTTTGGAATAAAGCGCTGTTTGTTTGTTTCTTGTTTATTTATTTGACCCTGTGATTTTTGTATTTTCCCAAGTGATCTGTTTTGGGTTTCAATGTTTCGTGGTTTTTGGTTTCCTGACCTCACTCACTCAACTTGGCTGTGATGTGCTGTTTAATCCGCCACAACCTCCTTGAGTGAGTGTAGTAAGGCTTGCAATCACCTTCCAGTTGGTTTTTATTTCCAGTTTTGTAGTTTGCACGTGTTTTCATTCAATTTTTTTTGGTTTGTTTGTTTTATTTCTTAGTAAACACTCACTCGTAAAATTTTTTTCTCGGTTTATGCGGTATGGTGTTGAAAATTATACAGATGTTTTTATCACACCCTGGTAAAAAAAAAAATGAAAAAATGAAAAAATGTGTAGTTTATTGCATCTGTAATTAATCTAAAGAGTTTTGGCAAGTTTTTGAAACCTTTCTGCGGGTTTTTTTTAAAGTATTGTGCCCACAAAGAACCTGCAAATTTGTTTGTGATGATTTTCTGTGGTTATTTTTGAGGCACAAGTAATTATTGAAGATCTGTAAATGATTTCCAAATAAAATCTAGAACCGGAAACAAAAAATTTTTTTATCTATAGATTTTCTGGAATTTTCATAAAAAAATCTGCAAATAATATGAAAACTGTCCAAAAAATCTGCAGAAATTTGAAAATAATATGAAAATTGTCCAAAACATCTGCAGAAATATGAAAATAATATGAAAATTGTCCAAAAAAATCTGTAGATTTCTTTTTACCAGGAGATCTGATCACTTTATTGACTTCAATGATCAATCAACATTTATTATTTCTTCCAATTTAGCCTTTCGCGGCCAGCGATGAGGCTGGATGAAGGAACAACAAGACGCGAATTAACCCGCGCATTCAAGGTTTGGAGCGATGCATCCCAGCTCACATTTCGCGAAATCGCAGCGGGGCAAGACGTAGACATTTCCATATCTTTTTTCCGAAGTTTTCATGGCGACGGTTACTCATTCGACGGTCCCGGAGCAGTGCTGGCTCACGCTTTTTTCCCGGGTCCCGGTTTGGGGGGCGACACGCATTTTGACGATGAAGAAAATTGGGACGCGACACACGACGAAGATTCTCCAGGTAAACTTTTAAAAAAATAAAAATAAATGAAATAAATCTTATCTCTACATCTGGGCACCATCAATAAACACGAGTCACTAACAAATGACGTCATTTAATGTGGGCATGTGGTGGATAACGAATCATTTCCTGTTGCCCTTCATCCACCCCTCGTTTTATGTGATGAGAACCAGGTGTCAAATCCCCATTTCATTCTTTCCGGTAGTTCAATCTTTAATTCTACAATTTTTTGATATTTTTTTTTTGTTCTTTGAAATGTTTTTAGGGGTCAGTTTATTTGCTGTGGCTGCGCATGAGTTTGGACATAGTCTTGGATTGTCACATTCACGCGATCAGAATGCGTTGATGTATCCTTACTACAATTGGATTCGACCGGAATTCTCCCTTCCAGAAGATGACCGAATGGGAATTGAACAGTTATATGGTAAATGAAGTTTAAAGAAAAGTAATAAATAAAAATATGGTGGGATTTGACCATAATGACGTCAGAAACAGGGAAAAGTGATTGGATTTTAGTTGTTGTATGCTATATTAGGTTGTGATATTTGTGAAAATATCGTCGATGGCTCACAGAAATCCATCAAAATCATTTCATAATCCCAAAAGCTTTATCATGAAAATCCCAAAATAAATCTCATGAATATTCCAGAATTTTTTAAATCTCATAATAATTCCAGAATTTTTTAAATCTCATGAAAATCCCAAACTATTTTAAATCCCATGAAAATCTCAAACTATTTTAAAATTTCATAAAAATCCAAAAATCTTAAAAACTTTTGAAAATCCCAAAAATCATTAAAATCTCAATAAATCTTACAAATCTTTAGAAATCCATTAAATCTTTAAATATAATTAAATAATTTTGAATAATAAATTTCTGTAAAATCCTTAAAAATCAAAAAAAAAATTTAAAAAAAATCCAATTCAGAGATTTTAAAATCTACTAATTCATTGTCATTAGGGAAATTTCGAAATCTCTCAAATGTCAATCCCCTATCACAATTCCACTAAATTTTTCCCCTCAGCAGAAGAGAGCTGGATGATATCACCACCACCTGTTTTTTTTCCTCTTTTGTTCCTATCCTCAATTGGTGTCATCTTTAGCTTGACTCATCGAGTTCAATTGAGGTCACGAGTTCATCATTTTTCATTCATTATTTACATTTATTCTTTTATTTTACATTAGGTTCCCCCAAGACGCCTTACTGGGCAACACTACCTCCAATGTTCACACGGCCACCTTTCAGACCCACCAGGCCACCTGTTTGGACGACACGACATCCCCATCAGCACGACCCACAACCGCCACGACCACGACCACAACCGACTTCCGGTTATCATCCGGTGGTGCCAAGCGCCGAGTCTCCGAAGAACAACGACATCCCGAAAACATGCGACACGTCATACGATGCCATCTCGATGATCCGAGGAGAACTTTTCATTTTCAAGGACAAAGTAATTGATTTTAAGAGTTGGCAATTTAAGCATGTGCGATAAAGCGATACACCGCAATTGCAACACTCGAAATAAAAAATATGAATAACGCAAGAGCGATAGCGCTGCATGAAATTCTGAGTTGCATAGTCGCTGGTTTGTAGACAGTCCTGAATGGATTTCGAACTGCATAGGCACTGACTGATTCATGGACAACGGGCGAGAGTACTTGAGCCTTGTTCGGTTAAAGACTCTTTTTGCCCTTTTAATAAATACTGTAAATCCTCTAATTGTATGCGGATCTCCATCGACCGCGGGGGCAGTTAGTGCAGTTAGTGCGCTGTTCTCTATTATAATGCGGGACGTTATAATAGAGTCCCTGACATGAGTGACTTATTGTGGGTAATTCGGGACTTTCCCTAAACTGCAACTCGACATGGCGCGTCGCAAATTTGATATTGCATTTAATCTGCAAGTTTTTGAATTCACGAGAGAAAAATCTGGAGAAGCTGCAGTTTTGGAATTTTGGAATCACACTTGTACAATTCGGGATGCAAATGACAACGTTTGCAACTCGAATCTGGCGTAAAATTAAAATCCATATTGGGAAAAATAAATCCGACTTCTTGGAGCACACAGTAAAAAATAATAGGTGTAAATATGTGTAAAAATGTCCCTTGTGAACTCCTTTTAGGTGTGAATTAACACTATAGGCACCGTTTGCATCATTATAAGTGCAAATGTACACTTCAAAAGTGATTCTAAACACCAGTATCATGTGTAAGAAGCAATTTTTTAACTCAATTTAGGTGTAAATTGTTCATTTACACCCTAATTTGCATAGTTAAACCTAAAGGAGTTCATAGGACAAAATTTTTTTACTGTGCAGGAGCCAAAGTTATGAGTACAGACATTGGAAAATGACTGGAAGAAATTTTATTTTTTGTTGTGATCGATTAATACGTGGGTCTCTAATACAGCGCGGGGGGTAGTACTTATACTTAATTCTGCAAATAGTGCACGAGTTCACTATTAGAGGATTTACGGTAAAAAAATATGAATGCTGCAAATTCTAAGTTGCATAGGCGCTGATTCTTGGACAACAGGCGAGAGTTGTTGAGCCTTAAGTTCTGATAAAGATTCTTTTTGCCCTTTTAATTGGGAAGAATTGCTCCCATGTACAGGGTGGAACAGGAATCTGGACCTTGCTAAAATATTGCATTTTGCAAACTATTGCACATTCCTATTTGGCATATACCATTCCTTTTACAATTTACATGTATTACAAATTTTATTCTATTTATAATAGTATTTTTGGCGATTGGATGCAAGTGGAGTTCAAAGGGATTATCCAGTAGAGATAAGTCGGTTTTGGAGTGAATTACCTCGCGATTTGAAACGTATTGATGCTGCATATGAGAGACCACGTGATAAGAAAATTATCTTCTTTATTGGTAAGATAGTAAAAAAGAAAATATGTTTGAATATTGAAATTTCAATTGATTTTTATTTTTTATTTTTGTATTATAGGTAGGCAATATTTTTTATTTGATGGCAATGTGTTGGAACCGGGTTATCCGAGACCAATAACGTATCTGGGGTTGCCTTCTACGTTGAATAAAATTGATGCTGCCATGGTTTGGGGCCACAATGGAAAGACGTATTTTTTCAGCGGGAGAGATTATTGGCGATTGGATGAAAGTGATGGGCGCGTTGAACTCGATTATCCTCGCGACATCCGCACGTGGAAAAAAGTGCCTTATCACCTCGATGCTGCCTTCCAGTGGACAGATAGTAAGATATGAATGCGCGATACCGAGTGCGCTGGCACGCGTTAATGGGCTTTAACAGTTCTGCTTTGCATTTTATTGTTTTTGATAAGGGAATTGCTTCGGATAAGCTTTGGCATGCAGAAACTTGTTGAATTGCTAAAAAAAAGTCTGTAAGGCTTTAACAATGTTCTGGTGATGTTTTCATAACAATACCCTTGAGCAGAAACTTTTAACAATATGTCCAAATTAGGGACAATGACATCTAACAATGTCTGGACTTCTAGTTCTAACAATGACTGAGCACAATGCCTAGACTTCTAGTTCTAACAATGACTGAACACAATGCCTAAACTTCTAGTTCTAACAATGACTGAGCACAATGCCTAGACTTTAACAATGACTGACTTGTGAGCACAATGCCTAGACTTTAACAATGACTGAAGCACAATCCCTGAGCAGTAACTTCTTAGGCTAACAATGCCTACAGTAGTGACTTCTAGTTCTAACAATGAGTGGAGCACAATTCCCAGAGCAGTAACCTCTTGATTTAACAATGACTGGAGCACAATGCCTAGAACAATGACTTCTAGTTCTAACAATGCATTGGCTCTGATAAAATGCTCAAGAGCAGAATATTTACAATTTCCCATCAAAATAATAACAACAAAAACAGCTGGAATTAGGAAATCACTATCCACAATACCCAATTTACTGATTCATCTCTCACAAGCAACCAAACATGAAACTTAGTAACAAAAACAAATAGAAACTCAATTCCAAATGCTGATACAAACTTGCTGCCAAGGTCAAACGTATACATCCTTGGCATCAGGTATCAAACATCAAACAAAATAAATTAAAAACCATTCCCTGCAACTCATACGAATAACAAAACCCATTTTCCCCCCACAAAAAACCGCCTACAAAAACCCATCATTAATTCATCGACCTCATAGTCTCATACATTATTTACCCACAATTTTCCACTACCAAATTATAATACCAAATCAATACAAACAATAAAAATAACTTCAAACAACACAATGAAAAACAACACCACCTTTAAAAAACCAAACCACTAATTCTCCTTTCTTTTTCTTTTAATACAGGAAAAACATATTTCTTCAGAAAGAAACTTTATTGGAAATACGATGACGCTAAAATGAGCGTAGAAAACGAACACGGAAGTCTGTCTGCTCCATTCTGGATGAAATGTGACGTAACGACGTCTGACGAAGGGACGCACAGTTCTCACGTCCAAGATCCATCCATTGATGCTGGATGTGCAGTGCAATCGTGTACTCATCTGTTAATTCTCCTTTCGTGCATTTTAACTTTCCTCTTAGCGCGATGACGTTAATTATACGAGATTTTTTTAATACTTAAAACTAAGGCGGGTTCTTTTATGAATTCCGATTCGTTGTAAAATCCATTTGTGGAAGTGAACGTCAGTGGTTGTCGTCGGGATTTTTTTTTTTTTTTTTAATTTTTAATTTTGTTGTTTATATTTTTATTTATTTATACTCTTGATTTACTGCCAATGTCGATATGTTCTGATTTCTCCCTTGGTTGTGTTTATTCAGCCGGTGCTCCATTTTAATTTTATTATGGTCGTGTGGCCACGATGGGTGTCATTTGTCAGTATGTCGAAAAAGTTTTTTTATCTCATGTTTTTTTTTACTTGATATACAAATTTTAATTAAAGAAAGAATAAAATTATGTAAATAAGTTTAGTTCGGTGGAATTTTTTATTTTTTATAAGCTTGCAATCGGGTCGGTTTGGAGCGGTTTTTAGGCAAAACTGATTCAAACTGATTTTTGGTAATTTGATTCATAGAATTTGTGTTCAAACAGAACTGATAAAAAACTGATTCAAACCGATTTTGATGACTGTTTCAGAATCAACCGATTTTAAACTGGTTTGAATCTGATAAGAATTTTAAAAATTCAAACAACATGACCATTTGAAGATAAAATCCAATGATGTCTTTCACCAACACGTAAAAGACCTGCATCATCGAGAAAGGGATTTAAAAGGAATAACTTTGAAGGCACTGATTTTAGACTGTTTAAATTCTAAATAACTGACTTAAATAGATTTTAGGATAGGTTTGAAAACCAAACCAACCGCAAATTTAATTTTGTTACGTATACATGATAAACTTTTGAGATTTTCTAAAATCAGCTCAATGATTTGTAGTTTTGACACACTTGTGATATGGACGTCATCGAGTCAGTGAGTTGTTCTTGCCCGATCCCATGTTTGGCCAAATGATGTAAATATGCGCCGGTATTCATCAAATTCCACGCACGTTCCATCGTTCTTTCCAATGTAGATACAATGCTTGAATTATTTGTTGCAAGTGTTATGTTCAGTGGATTTTTAGCAATCGGTGTTTCTTCCTGCCAAATCTAGATTAATATACCATAATAATTTAATTTAATATGAAAACGAACAAAATATTTTATTATTTCAATTACTTGACACACTGCTTGACTGGGTATGATGGAAGCGTAGTGACGACAACGGGTAAATTCAGATAAATTAACATTTTTTGCACCGGTTCCCCGTGTAACTACTAAATCGTTTAGCGAAATTGATTGTCGACCGGCTTCTCTACTGAGCAATTTTGTTAAACCTCTCCACGTGTCGGTGTTGAAATCTTTTGCTTGCTGTGAAGTGTGTGGAACGCTTTTAATTGATAGCATCTTAAATGATGGGTGTGATGTTAAATGTTCGACAAAATCACCTGTAATAATAAAAAACAAACAAATCAAAAATTATACAACTTTTACAAGCCCATATTGTCAAGACAATTGTTAAAAAGTTGTTACCAAATTGTATTGTTGAATAATTGTTTACTGTCTTTTACCTAATCGAGTACTGTGATCATCAGAATCAATGGAAGGGCATAAAATTGGCGCTAGTTGTTCACCCATTACAACATTGAGGTTATCAATGTTAACCGAGGCATTAAAGCGCGCACAGATGTGGTGTAATTCATCATTGTGAAAATCTGGAATAAATAAAATTTTAAATATTAATTTACCCTAATTAAAAAACTTATTACTTACTTATTACGCCATCTGTAAATGGTAAAATATGGGATAATGTAAGCAACGCATTATAACTTTGAATAACTACTTCACCTGCCATATACGGCCACACTAACTAAAAACAGAAATAAAAATAAACAAAATTTTATTTTCTGTCATAAATGTATGCAGGATGTATGATTTACTTGGTTGATGAGAAAAGTTCGTGGGAATGCATCACGAAAGACTTGAGTTATCCGGGCTCCAACACCAGATCCAGTACCGCCTGCAGCACTCATCATGATTTGGATACCTCCAACTGAATCACATTTTTCCAACTCTGATTGAATAACATCGATGGTTCTTTCTGATAAAGCGGGTCCATATTCACAATATCCTCGCGACCATAGATTTCCACAACCACCGGTCAAATCTATAACATTCTTGCGCGAATAATGCCAATGAGTTTTCCTAGATGCAAACAATTTTTCAATCACCTGAAATAGAAAAAAATAATTAATACGTGTATGATTCAAAATTCAAAATTTTTAAAAATTTTTTATTTTTCTAAAAATTATTTTCTTAATATTTTTTAAATATTTTTTTTTTGGTTCTTGAGACTTGAATCAATTAAGGATTAAGTGAAGTGAAACTCAAACTTTGGCTTGTATTTTTTTAAACACAAATTTAAATTTAATTCATCTTTAATTTTATCTTCAAAAATTTGTTTTTTGGCATTTATTTCTATTTTAAAAAATTAAATAAATTTATAATTCATCATCTTTAACTAAACACCAACAAATAATCAAATCTATTTATAAAACCACAATTTATTTGAATTTTTTTATAAAAACCATTAACCTTGTGCTCAGTATCAACTAAAACGGCACGCGCCTTCCATCGCTCATCTTTACCACGAATAAAAAACCGCTCTGCTGTTAACTCTGAGTAATTCTGATAATTCCTGGACACATGGCCACCATTCACTTTATTCAGAATATCTTCACTCGCAACATTCAGAAAACTCTGCCCAACTTGATTGCCACATTGGCCAACTTGAACCGTAATCACACTCATAATTCACAATAAATTCTTTCAAATCTTCTCTCTTCTGGTTAAATTCCAATTCATTTATATTTATTTCTTCACATTTATATTTTTTCCTGTTTTTCTAAACTAGTTTCACCTTCCAAACATCATTTCCAAGAAAATTCCTGAAAAAATGTTTACGCTTCTTTGGTCTCTAAAGGAAATCGCATACATTGCATCATGGCGCTGTCAATCGAGCATTATTTATGGTTGGTCTTGCATTCACATGGACAGTTGACTCAGCGATGGTGAGTTTTTATCTCTATTTAAATTTTTTTTAAATTTTTCTTTCCGTATTATTTTTTTCCAGTTGCACGGTCAATGGATCACTAACTCAGATTGCATGTTTGGCTGTTGTCGTCGTCCTTTATTTAATAGATCACAAACTCCTTCCAATTCAACATAGAAATTTTGCCATCACTTTTCTCTACCAGGTTTTTTTTTTCACCCTGTGGATGTAGCATGTAGCAATGGATATTCAAGTGAGGGCCATCAAATGATGCTTATCTGAAAAATATCAGGATACATTTTTGTATACCAATCAATCAGAAAAAGGAGAAAAACGACTTTAAAAACACTCAAAAAATTTTGAAACGTCAATACTCACTTTTAATAACAACTAGATTTGTCTGGAAATAAAATTCACAATTCATATGGGCGCAGCCATGTTGTATTGATTGTATCTCCACCTAGCGGCGAATATCAAAACTCCTAATTATGGCTGGGGCTGTTCATAAATTACGTAACGGCATTGAAGATGCACAGGGAGCCAAAGCCAAGAGAGAAGTGCATAATTGTGGGGGATAAAGTGTCACAATAAATAAAATTCTTTTTGAAGTTTGTATGAAATGCGTTAGATGGCATTGGCAATAAATGAATTGTTTCATTGGTTCGGATTTTGAAGTTTCTTCTTTCACTGGACAATAGTTGTAAATTCTTTACCTGAAACATGTTATAAAAATGGTTTCTAACAAACAAAAGGGTATACAAAATTGAAGTTAAACAACACAAGTTACGACACGATTTCAAAACTACAAAGGGCGGACACAAGTCAAAAATCCAACAAACAACACAACGCATAAATGACTCCACTGTGTTGGGACAACCCAGTCGATGTCAGTGGAATGAAAACACCACTCGCACAACCAAATGGAAAAAAGCAAACAAAATCCTTCAAAGTAATGGAAGAAAAAGAGATGCCAACAGTAAGGCTCTTGACACCACTACCCACAGTCGCAATCGGAAGAAAGACAGACCCTACCAAAACCTCCAAGGGAGATACGGCAAGACCCCTCATCACAGGTGAAGCAGGAACCCGAGGCCCTATAACCTGCTACCCTCATCTCCCAAAAACAAAGTGGGCAATGGTCATACTGCCAGCAAAAACACCAATCCACCGCCAAACCACTGAAGGAAAAAAGGGTCCCCAAGAAGTGAAAAGACAGAGAGTGTGGCATTTTGGCCCCCTGAAAAATAATTTTTTTTCAGTCTTTTGTTTTTTTTTGGAAACGTTTCAGATTCTCGGCATCATGCTGTCGTACATAATCGTTTTATTCCAAACAAAATGGTGAAATAAAAACAATGAGACAGTTCAAACCGATTTTATTGCTGTTTGGTCACCAAACGAGGATTATAAACAATCAATAAAAAAAAAGACAAGAAGGAATGAGAAAAATTTTCATAACTGGAATAACTTTTTCCATTTTTTGGTTTCATCAGAGCAAATTAAATTAAAACAAAACAAAACAAACAAAAAAATCTTTTCCTTTACAATTCCTTAATGAGCAAACATTCTAAGCACAAACTCAACTTCTGCAACTGTTCCATCGACTTCTGCGCATTCTCGCATTCGGCCCTCAGATGCAAATCCAATTGACTTTCTATTTCATCCAACGTACACTGCGCACTTTCTTGTTCTTTATGCAAATGACTTTCCCCTCCATCCGGTCCATTGATTCCATTTGTACGTGTTTGTCGGTTTCTTTGATCAATTATTCGACAATATATTGGCTCAAGTCGCATTTGACTTTGAGATGTTTTTCCCGAACCGTTTTGCATCCTTTTGAGCACCGTGCCCGCGAAATCCTGTATTTGCGAGTCTTTTTTCTGTCGGGTGCGATCGATCGGGTCGCACGATCGGTCTTTCTTCTTCGTGTGGTCGCCGATGGCGTTTTTAGTTTGCTGATTTTGTCGTTGGCTTGTGAAGTTGTTCGACTTTGAAATGGTCGGCCTGGTCCTGTCGGATGTTGGCCAGGGATTCGACGGCGATACTGTGTTGTGTTCGGATATTTGGTTTTCTGCTTGGATTTTACGCATGAAGGCGAGGTTTGTTCTTTGTGAGTTTGTTTCTGCGCTGCGTCGCGATTGTGTGTTTTTGTATGAAGTGTTCGATTTGTTCTCTTTTTATCTTCAATTTACTCAATTGAATTTGGTGACTTGTCTGAAATGTGATGAGATTGGAATTTTGTGGGCACCCAATGAGCACTTCCGGTTTGGCTGTGGTCCTGAAATTTTCTGAGATGTTATCATACGACCTGAAGGTTCAACTCAGAAATTTTCTAGGGTTCGATCAAACCGGAAGTGGGTTTTCAGCCCGCTGGAAAATGACTTTCTCAGTCTCCTTTTGGATTATTTTAGATTTTGTGATTAAATCGATTTTTTTCCTGTTTTATTTTTATGTCGTCAATTTTCATTGATTTTGATTGATGGATCGACGCTGTAATCGACACTTCCGGTTGCAGAGAATCAGTTTAACAGCAAAAATTAATTATAACAGGTAAAAATCGAAAAAAATGACGTCTTAGCTTTTCAGCAACACTCGACTCAAAAAAAAAAATAAAAAAATCCCCGACAAGGTAAAAAAAAAATAATAATAAAATTAAATTAAAAGTTTGGCGCAACTGTTTCGACGGCGTTCCACTTCCAGATGTTTGTTCAATTCCTTGCGTAAACACGTGATGGCTTTTTGCGTCAATTCGCGTTCAAACTTGAGGTTCGCCTCGTGCTGTTTCTGTATCTGGTCCATGGCGGCGACGATTTCCGATTTCTCGGTCACCCAATGCGTTTCTGAGTCGCGATCCAACTCATGTATTCCAACTCGTGTTATTCCAAACAAATTAGTGAAATTAAAACAAAATATTGTTCAAACCGATTTTAATGCTGTTTGGTCACCATACGAGGATTATAAACAAACAATAAAAAAAAGACAGCAGAAAGAATGACAAAAATTTTCATGGACCAGATTTAAAAATAATCAAATGTTAAGCAGCAAAACAAACATCATTCATAACTCGAATAATTTTTTTCATTTTTTGGTCTCATCAGAGCAAATTAAATTAAATCAAAACAAAACAAACAAAAAAAAATCTTTTTCCCTTTACAATTCCTTAATGCCCAAACGTTCAAAGCACAAACTCTTTTCTTGCAACTTCCGCAACTGTTCCATCGACTTGTGCGCATTCTCGCGTTCAGCTCTCAGATACAAATCCAATTGACTTTCTATTTCATCCAACGCACACTGCGCACTCTTTTGTTTCTTCTGCAAATGACTTTACCCATCTTCATCCGGTCCACCGATTCCTCGGTGCGCCCTCGCTCCATCTTTACGTGTTTGTTAGTTTCTTTACTCAATTGTTCAACAATATCTTGGACCAAGTGGCGTTCGAATTTGAGACGTTTTTTTGTTGTTGGTTGATTTTGTCGTTGGCGTGAAGTTGTTCGACCTTGAAGTGGTCGGCCTGGTCCAATCGGATATTGGCCAGGGATTCAACGGCGATGCTGTGTTCGGATGTTTGGGGTTCTGCTTGGATTTTGCGCACGAAACCGTGGGTCTGTTCCAGGCGTTGGTTCTTTGCGAGTTTGTTTCTGCGCTTGAGTCACGGATGTGTGTTCTTGTCTGACGTGTTCCGTTTGTCCTCCTTTCACCTGCAATTTACTCAAATTTTTTGGTGACTTGTCTAAAATGTCATGAGATTGGAATTTTGAGGGCGCCCAAAGAGCACTTCCGGTTTGGGTGTGGTCCTGAAGTTTTCTGAGATCTTATCATGCAACCTGAAGGTTCATCTCAGAAATTTTCTAGGGTTTGATCAAATCGGAAGTGGTCTTTCAACCCGCTGGAAAATGACTTTTTCAGTCTCCTTTTGGATTATTTTTAGATTTTTATCATTAAATCGATTTTTTTCCTGTTCATTTTTTTTTGTCGTCGATTTTCATTGATTTTGATTGGTGGATCGATGCTGTAATCACTTCCGGTTGAAGAGAATCGGTTAAACAGCAAAAATTAATTATAACAGGTAAAAATCAAGGGGTAGCCAATGCAAAAAGAATGACTTTTTACCTTTCCAGCAACACTCGACTCAAAAAAAAAATCAAAAAAATCCCATTCGGCAAAGTAAAAAATAATAATAATAATAAAATAACCTAAACCGGAAGCACACTCACGTCATCGATGATTTTCTGCGACCTGGCCGCTTGACCAGCTACATTGGATTTCATCTTTTTGATCAGAGAAACTATTAACTTCTCCCTTTCCTTCTGCATTCCATCTCTTTCCTCGTCTTGGCCATGGTTATCACGATCTAAAAATATATTACAAAAAAAATAAGAATAAGAATAATAATAATCAAATCAAATTCAAAGTTTAACGTAACTGTTTCGATGACGTTCCACCTGCAGATGTTTGTCCAATTCCTTGCGCAACAACGTGCAGGCTTTTTGCGTCAATTCGCGTTCAAACTTGAGATTCGCCTCGTGCTGTCTCTGTATCTGGTCCATGGCGTCGACGATTTCCGATTTCTCGGCCAACCAATGCCTTTCCGAGTCGCGATCCATCTCATGTATCGCACGCACGGCCACGTCACGTTCCGTCATCAGATGACTCTCGTGAGATCTACGCAACTTTGATTTCACCTCGTTCGAGAATCCCCTGAGTTCATACGTGTCCCGTTCCCGTTGTTTCTTGATCTTGTCCACCCACATTGTGACGTACATTCGCACGTCTTTGGCGCCCTTGTGTTTCGCTCGCTCGATCACTTCATTCGTTTGGTTTCTATCTTTCTCGAAACTCTCTTCGAGAATCTTGCTCGTCGCGTTCAACAGTCGCGTGCCTTCCGATTGCTCGAGGTTCGTGTGTTCTGCCTGAATTCTCGTCAGATTATGCATCCCGTTGCGAACGATGGCCAATTCGTTCTTGTAATGTTCGTTTAGTATTTTTACCGTACCTTTGATCAGGTCGTTCGACATGAGTTTTTCCTTTTTCTCGTGTTCGCCGATCTCCTTACGTATGACTTTCACGATTTTTTCGGTCAATTCTCGTTCGTGCTTCGCCTGCACCTCACGTTCGCGTTTGTAACGCGCCTTCAGTTTGTCGCGATCCGATCCCGAATCGTTATTGAGACCGACGATGAATTTCTCCTTTTCGCGCGCCATCATGCGGATGTGTTCGACGTTAACCATGTAGATGTCGTTGATAATTTCTTCTCGTGCCCTGCGAATGTATTCCACGAGTCCGTTGCGTTTTCGTATGAGCATCGCAACCAAGTCTTTGCGTTTTTTCCCCATGGTTGCTTCGAGTTCCTTCTTTGAGTCTTCGAGAGTTGCGATGGTTTGTTGGCGTTCGGTGCGTGTAGAGTTGGCTACGGCATCGCAGGTTCTGGATAGGGAGGTGTATATGTACTTCCAACTTTTACTA
>JAQFZO010000767.1:0-20743 GCA_034695885.1 Geophilus flavus | reverse complement strand
CAGCATTCAGCACACTGTATAAAGTTCACACAAATAAACAAATAATAAAAATATAGAAACTAAAGTAATTTTTTTTTACACAAAAAACTTAAAATAAAAAATAAATTAAGTTAAAAACATCTGACCATTTTTTCAATGGTTTTATTTAAAAAATGCAAAATTTTCCCAAGTAATTCAAATCTTTCACTCATTTTTATTACTGTAAAAGCAAATTTATTCACAGCATTATTTGAAAATGTAAACAAATGAAGAGGCAACAGTTTAAAAAATTCAAAACACGAAAAATACTAATTAAAAATTACATTTTTTTAAAAACATAAATCGAAATTAATAAAAATAAAAAAAAAATATTTCAAAAAAATCATTTCAAGCTGTCAATATAATTTGTTCTAAGTAGCATGAATTATCATTTGGGAGGATAAAGATATGACGGTTGATTTTCCTTGTATAGATGATGATAAAGAGGTGGCGCGGGGGGATAAGAATACGAATTACTGTAAAAATTCGGATGAAACATGTCCTTGTAGGCAGTGATACTCGCGTTAAAATGATCTGACGAAACGTATGGTGAAGCAGGCGGAACCATGAACGGAGATGGAAACGCGTACATAGAAGATGCGTAATAATTGGGTGGCATCTGATGAGGGTAAAACGGTTGCTTCGAAACAAGAGGGACACAAGAAACCGTCAAACACGATTGATTCGAATTCGGTCCCTTTTCTTGTTTCTGTTCTGTTCGTAAACTATCTATCGTATTTGGCTTTGAAACAACGGGACTTAGGCTACGACTGTTTTCGATGTAATTGTATTCTTTCACACTAGTTCTGATCGAAGGTTGTGGCGCCGGCGGTGGCGGTGGCGGCGCCATGACCCTTTCGTTAGTGGCGAACGATGCAGTTGAAAAATATGTCGACGAATGTGGGGGTAACATCGATTCAGAAGACGTGAACTTTGTTTTTACTGATAAATCTAACTCTTTGTCGGGCGGCGTTATCCTTTCGTACTGCGCTACATCCTCAATGTAATGTACAGACGGAGGTTTCGTTTCGGTCTCCTTTTTAGGCTTTTTCATACTCAAATCCAGAACTTCGTCTTCAACGTACGAAGAAGAGGTTGTCGACTGGTGAGGAGTGTTCAAAGTTCTAGAAGAAATGCTAGGCGGCGCCAGGTTTAAAGTGTCTTGAGGATTAAATATTTTCGGAGCCGGGTAATATTGGGATGATGAGATCACGTGATGAGGATCGTATCGTGCCTTCTTATGCTGCGCGTGTTGGTAGGCTTGGGAATAATACGCTGGAAGATGCTCCGAAGACGGTATCGACGATGGAACCGAACTGACACTTCGCGACATGTTGCTCGCGTTCATGTGGATGGGTGGTCCGTAAACAGATTCCTTTTTTGGTAGACCTCGATTGAATGGCGTCGTGTGCTGAATGACTGAGGGTCGGTCGACCAAATTTTGAGAAGAAATCGGCGAGCAACTAGCCACGTGTCCACTGTAATGTCTCGATGCCATTTCTTTCGATTTGTGCTCGCCGTCTTGGTTCATGCTTAAATAGGGCAGTGATGAATTTGAAGCGTAACTGTTCATTTTATCTATGGCATGCTTGTTTTCTATCTTTGGCGTCGAATAAGTCATTTCTCGTGACGGTCCGATCATTTCTTTGTCCATTTTCACCCCCAATTTATCGACGGTTTGGTCTAGTGGCGAAAAACCGCGTTTGTTCGAAAGAGAAACGGACTTGCTTTCAGGAGGATTTGGCAATGCATTGACAACACGCGATAAATCAGCCAACGGAGGCTGCAGATTGCAACTTGCTGCTGGAGTTTCGTACACCTGCTTCATCGTCGCAGATGGATAAACGACGGGGGATTTCATAACCATCGGCTCTTTTTCCATCGGAATATGAGCTTGCATTTCGTGCTTTATTTCTTTGGACAGCGACACATCGAGCGGAACGGGATTCGTTTCGGATAAATTATGTTTGACTTCCTTCAGTTTCTTCTGAGTATGTGAAACTCGCATCGTGTGACTCATATGCCGCACCTTAATGAATAAATAAATATTAAAATCAGTTTCTGTTTACCAAATCAGTTTTATTGCATACCTTATCTCGTTCAATGGCATTTAAGCGTCGGATTTCGTCCCACTGTCGCTCTTTGGCAGCAAAATTCTCATCTTTCAATCGCTATGAATAAAAAAATTAATTTAAATCAATTTAAATATATGTTTTTTTTTTAAAAAAATATAAATATTATATATAAATATACTTGTTTTGGATGTGTGGATTTTCTTCTCCGTTCCTCCCATTGCTCTTCTTTCAAACACGGTGTCATCAACTCCCGATTTTCTTCGTACGCGGTTGGTGGAGTTGCCGGTGGGGTGTCGCACCTTATGTCGCAAGGCGTAAGTGGAGAACTTTTATCGCCTTTCTTGGTGCCATTTTCCTCTTCCATCGCTGCATTTGGCGGCGTATCATCTCGGTCTCCAGGAGAGGTGAGACTGCTCTCAGTGGGAGATGCAACACTGCTCACGGAAAAGACTCCCGACGTCTCAGTGGGACTCACATCTGATTGAGACTGAACTTCGGGAATGAGCATCGAATGCGGCGGTGGTGTTGGTGAGGATGGTTGTCGTTTCGTGATACTCGATGGCCGTTTCTGCCGTAATGGTATTGGCAAGGGCTTATATTCTTCCCCTTTCATATGACGCTCGTAAGATAGAAGTAATCTAAGAAAATTTAAATCGTTACACCAGTTTTAATCGCATCGCTTTATTTTTTTCCCCTAAATTTACCTTTCGTAATGTCTCCTGGTGCAAGTAGCGGCACTAGTGCTCCCAGGACTGCCCCCGAGAACATCATAAATTTGTTTCCATAGCTTTTTGCTGGTGATCTGCCAAAACACACAAACGAAAAAAAAGTTAAAAATAAAACTTCAAAAACAACAAAATAACAGACGCAGAAATAAAATGAGATATTTACCCTTTCATAGCCACCCAGATTTTGGGCATACGAATAAAATAAGTACAAATTAACTGCAAAAAAAAAAAAAAATTATATTAAATTAAATTAAAAAATAAATTAATTTAAAATAAAATCAATATAAACAAACTTTGTTTAAATCCTAAATGTGGCACTCTTTCTATAGGCGTTTTTCTGTCTTTCATAAAAGCGAAAAGATCTTCCAAAAAATCTTCCTCTTCCCTAACCTCGGCCGCACTTCTGGCATTGATGTTTTGAGTCTTCTACATAGAAAAAAAAAATAAATCCCTTTAGTAAAGCACAAATATCTAGGAGCAGCAGTTACTCTCGTCTAATAGAAAGTCAAATAAGACAATAATTTTATCAGCTCAAAAGTAATAAAAAATGATTAACTTTTAAAGAGGAAAAAAAAAATTCCAATTTAAGAAAAATGGGAAGGAATCATTAAAATATAATGAACTGCATTCCTCATTACTAAACAAAAACCTAAATTGATTTTTAAAATTAAATGAAAACCCACGAGGAATTTTTAGATTGAACAGACAGTAAAATAGATTCATCATGAAAATCAATTTTTCACACTCGTACCGTCCTTCCCCCTTTCCTACTCTCATTATATTCAATTACTGTCATAATCAATCGATCGTACGGAATATAAATAAATAAATAAATACACAAATCCGCAAGAATATTTATAGACGAATAATTATAACGAAATTCATCATAATAACCCATTTACACAATTTTCAAAAATAAATGACATCATTTAATAAATCATGTCACATGAAACCTTAATTACATTTCACAATTCACTTGACTTTTATCAGAAGACTTAATACGTATTAAAGTAAAAGAAGAAAAAAAATTGATTTTTAATCAGTCGGGATAAATTAAATCTGGTATCGTGACAAAAACAATCAAATAAAATGTCTAAAGCTTCAAAGTAAACACGAGATTGCAGTCATCAATCTACCGGATAGACACAAAAAACTCACTTTAACCATTAATCTGTTGTTGTTTCTCTCTTTGATTTCTTTGGTCTCTTCGCTCGTGTTGGATTCTGTGCTGGGTGACTTGTCTCCACCTCCGATACACTTCAATCTCCTCTTCCGAGGTCTTCCTTTCAAGTTGGGTACTTTGAATAAATAAGTTAAAAACCATTCGTTAATTAATTCATAAGACGATTAAATTCGCAGATAAATGCGAAAATTAAAAATTTATTTTTACTTTTTCTCCTCACTAAATTCCTTTTAACGGTGGTAAGAACCGTTGATTTATTCTTAGTTAAATGAACACGGAATCGTTCGTGTTGTTCTAAATCAGGCCTGTCTACCGTGTCACGGCAGAAAAGGACCAGATGAGGTTTCAGTGTCGGAGGCAAACCACCCAATATATGGACGCAGTTGTTATCGAGCCAACGTTCTCGCTCCGAAGACGATTCTAATCTCTTCTGGATAGCTCGATATCGGCAATATCGAGGATAACTCAGTACTGTCACACTTGGCACTTGATCACATTTATTTTCTATGGTTAAAAAGAGAAATAAAAAAAAAATCAGAAATTAAATTAATAAATAATAAAAACAAAACATAAAACATGACAAAAATTTCAAATCTGGAAACATTTAAAGTGGCATTATTCGAAATAAATTTTAAAGCAGGTTAATGTCAATCTAAATGCCTATAAAAGCGACGCACGGGTATGAGTAAATATTTAATATTAGAAACCCATGACATAATTATGGGGATGCGTCACGCAATTTCCTCAAGAAATAAATTGCAAATATTAAATAAAATGACAGAAATTCCAGTGACGATTTACATGGGAAAAGTACGAGTTGGGAGAAATTTCATTTCCTTTCGATAATGTTTGTCTACAGCTAAATCGTGCACTTTTCACTTTTACCAATAAATGAAATTTATTCTTAAAACACTTGTTCTGTTTGCGAGATCGATTGTGTTCATCTGGTTCCTTGAATTCTCAAATGAACCACACACAATCCAGTCATTCTATTTGGAATTAACTATTCATTTATTTCTCCTCCCTCTGGGAAGATAATTTCCTATTGGCACAAAATGGATTCTCATTTTTTTTCATGCGGTGGTAACAACAGCAACTCAAGGACGACACTAAAAACTCGCATCATCGACTCCAAAATAAACCAAAAATAAATTGAATAAAAAAAATTTAAAAATTTTTTATTCTTTTTTTAAATTTTTGAATAGAAATTAATTTAAATCAAAACATATCGAAATAATTTATCAAATTCTTTACGTCTAATTAAAGACGGGAACATCCCTGATAAGATAACGAAAGGAGTTTAAAAATAAATACATAAAAATTTCTTATCGCCATATTGATTGCGCGCAGATTTAATTCTGTAAATTAGTGCGCACGCTCGAATATCTTTTTCCGACTAACATTTTCTTTTCTGATTAATCTGAAAATAAAAACTCTTCTAAGTATTTCAAACCAAATAAATAAATTTAAAAAAAAATTGGAAGAATAAAAAAAAAAAAAAAATGAAGCAGTTGGCAAAATGCCAGTATTTGTTCCAACGAGCATAAATGAATAAACCAAAAAAAAAAAAATTAAATTCACAAGTGGTTTGTTTTAAAAACAAAATCTTGGAATAAAAATACCTTCGAATTTTAGACATTTATTAAAATTACATTTGTATTCATACGATATTCCTCAAGCCGTATAATTTAACAACCAGCCTTTTGTTATTCATTCGCATCCGCTTCCGGTCACTGTTTTAATCTTCATATCGCTATACATAATTTAAAAAAAATTATTTAAACAAAAAAAACGAGAGAAAATATTAAAAAAAAATTTTATCTCCTTTTCTTTAATATGCAATATTTTCATTTTAACCACGAGGTGTTTTCTTGTCCTTTTTCCTGTGCCTTTGCTACTTCATTTGTATGCTAGTGCCTGACTTTTCTCACCAGCAGGCGAATGTAAAGACAATTATTATTTCCCTGACACAATTCGTTGGTGAACCTAAGCCTTATTTAGAAAGGCAACGTTTTTTTTTCCTTCATTCTTTTTAATTTTTTTTTAATTTTTCAAATTTAACAACCTAAGAATAAATAAAACAGGATTAAAACTCTGCTTAAATCCAATTAATTAATAGTGTATTTAACTTGCAGCTAGCAAACAAGCTTGAAATTTTAATCAAATTACGTACTGGATTCAACTATTACGTTTGCTTATGCTCATTTTCAATGGCATATAACTCTCGCTCTTAGTTATTCTCATCGTGCCGTCTCATTACCATGTTCTCATAATCAAAGTCTAATATTCGTAATTTTCTCTAGTAAACTTTCACCAGCAATCATTAATTTGCATCTGGCTCCACCCTCCTGCAATTGCGCCCGCAAATGTCGTGTCTTAAAGTTGATACAAAGATGGGCAAAAATATCAACATCCGCTCTCATGCAGAGAGAAGCACACACGAGGAAAAAAAATAATTAAATTACGCCACGAAGTAAACACTTCTAAATTAGTCCCTTTTTTATTTTTTTCACGAAAAAAATATTTTCTTTTTTACGAATTGAAGTTTATATAAATTAAGTAACGAAAGATTGATGTTAAAAAAAAAATAACGAGGAGTTTACGTAACCTATACATTAGATCTCATTATCTCTAATTGACACACGTACATACGTACAATAAATACCACGAAAAAAAAAATAAAACTCGATTCCATGCATCGAACGATTTTTGTCGTTTTAAAGGTAAAATATGTTAAATAATTTTTGTAAATTACACAAACTTTGCAGGTTCCATTTTGTTTATAGTCATTAGAAATTTATAACATGTTCACATTGTTTGAGTTTGTAGCAGGTGCCGCTGGATGTCGCTTAACAGCACGGCCTTGATTTATTCGTGGGTCCTGTTACACACAATACAAGACGCAGCTTGTGCTCATAAAATAACACGTTTCAAGCCCTGATAATTAGGATAAATAGTAGATAAACACAATGGCAGCCGACTTATTCCCTTAATTTAAAAATGGTATAATAGAAAATGGAGTTGGCGCTTCGCCAACACATAAAATAAAATACAAAGTGATAGTCACATCGCTTAAATGCTGATAAAAATAGTTCTAGGAAATGATTAACAGGTTAAGAACTTCAATCTTTATTCTTCACTGGAAAAATGCATAATGATTATATTACTTTTGAAAAATATATAATTTACCACTAAGTACAAAACTTGTCAACAAACTGCATTTTGAAAGAACGAAAGGAAAAAAAAACCATCAACGTGATAAATAACTTTCAACTTGTTTTTCCAAATCAACAACAGAGGGGGGAATTGTAAGGAAAAAATATACAAAACATACAGTATGTTTTTTAAAAAAAAGCAAAAATTTAAAAAAAATATATATTTTTTCTATTTTTTTTTCTAAGAAAGAAAAAAAAAAATCAAATAAAAATAAAAAGAAAATTATTATTCAATTTACTTTTGAGTCAGAGGAAGAATGGCGCTGACTCACATCCTCCCTGTTCGCCTTAACATTTGGTGCAAATTTTGAAATAAAATTAATCGCCTAACAAATTCATTATATTATTTTTATTCCCGGCTATTCATTTGTAAATTGAATTTTATCTTATTTTTGTTTTTAATTTGTTAGAAGACTCAATATTGGCTTTTTGCCAAGCTCCAGCTTATATTTCTTTCAAGCAGAAAACGTCAGCTTTTCAATATTGGCCCACAGCAAATTCCCTTCTTTTCCCTCCTTCCCCCTCTATTTTTTCACTAAAAATCCACATGCTTTTTTTATTTATTATTTACAATGTTTAAACACTACCATAATTCTTTTATCAACTTTTATTTCTTAAATTTTTTTTTTCAAAAATTATTAAATTTAAAAAAATAATAATTTTTTTTTTCAAAAATAAAAAGAAAAATTCCCCATGTTAATATTAATCACTCCTCTTCCTTAAAATTATTAATAAATTATCAATTTATAATACCTTTATATAAAAAAATTAAAAGAATAAAGTTCAAATTTCATTTTTATAAGTATCAAGTCATATAACTTGTTAATTTTTTGGCTCCACGTTTTTTCCTCCTGCACGATTTTTCCCCCTTGATGAATAAAACATCAATTCAAGCTGAATTTTAAAGGGCGAATAACAAAACTCTAATAAATTACTCAAATTAAATTTAAAAATAATCACCCAACTGATTAACGGTTACAAAATAAGAGAGAAAAATAAAAAAATTAAAATCGATATAATATTTTATTTATGTAAAGAAAAATTGGCAGATAAGAAAAGCGAGTTTTAATCAACAAATTTCAGCAAGGAAAAATATCAGATTTGATACATTCAACAAACCCCCTTAAGAACGGTCAATGGACTCGACCGCCTAATTTCGCTCGTGATTCACTTGACTGCTCGCAACTAAATAAAATCCGCGTTTAAACACTTGTATTCCGTTAATATAAACTTTACAACATCCAATTCAGATTCATAGCCTATCGTGTCGTATATACCTCAGTATAAATATAAATAAAAATAAAAAAAATACTTGCAATGGCCTACTTCGTTTATCCGATTCAATTTTAAATAAAAATCAAATAAATTCCCACTTACAAGCTTAAAAAGTTTTTCCATTAAAAATAAAAATTAAAAAAATTCAAAAAACACTAAATTTAGTAGCATGATGGCGTCCAGGGCTAGTTTTGTCATATAACCACTAATCAACACATTAATGGGAAATTTTAAAGCTGACTCAGTACGTGTGGTCTCCTTGTATTAATTAAATCGATATACTCGAAATCAATATAAAGATTTATATAAGATTATAGAAAACTAAACAAGAAAAGAAAGAAAAAAATTAATAATCGATTTTTCGTTTAAAGAGTCGATTTCTCGAGTAAAACGTTTTAAATCTTAACGCAAAACGGGGCTTTCAGGTACGGGTTTGTTGATTTTGAGTCAGCGGAAACGATACGGTTCATGTCATAACACAATAATCACTTGTTTACTTTCAACTCGGGCATTTTCATTTAATATTCATCGGATATCTTCATTCCCAATGCAAATTTTTCAACTTGTGAATATCATTGGTCCAATATGGCGCCCAAAATAAATACATAACCAGTTTTTGCCATGACCTCGTAAATAATATTTTTTTCCCAACTTCTTGTCATAAAATTCTATTTTTGATCGAAGTTAAACTTAATGGATTCGAATCGATATATTTTTTTTCTCTTTTCCCATCGAAATGAATTTAATTATCGATTTTTTTAAACCATTGGATTCATCTAAAATTTATAGTTTATACCAACATCGCGTTGACCTTCCAACTTTATCTATTCGAAACGAGATAACAATTAAACAAAAAGGGAAAAATCAATGTAGGTGACATTTGGCAAACACCTGTTTAGGGTGGGGTGAGTGGTGGTGGATGGATGGATAGGGGTATCTAAATAGCTTGGGTCCACAAAATAGGCCCCACTGCAAGCCCTGCCAGGCATGAGATCCTATCGCTCACGTGACATATAAAGGAATATCCCCCGAATAGACGCCCAAGCGCAAACATGTACCCGCCCTTTCCTTATGTGTCCCCCCCTCCTTACAGCCATATCCCGACTCCACTTTCCCGGTCCCGTGTTCCATGTAGGGAGACGGTGAAAAGGATTTAAGATTTTATCCCTACTCTCATAAAATACAATTGCCTGTCTTTAACGATTGATAAATTTGTTTTGAAATTTTTACTTCCTTTTTTTTCCTTTTGTTTGATCGAATAGAAATAAAAATTCTTTTTAAATTTATTATTATATTACATTACAAAGCGGTGCGTCTGTAACATTGTGTTAAGACTAAATTGAATTTTTTTTTATTTGGGGCGATCAGAATGTCGCATTTGAGACGTCTAAATTAAACAATAAAATTCTTTAGAAATTGGATTTTTGTTAGAAATTTAAATCTGTTTCGATGTTTTGACGCTAGGCTTTAAAAATTATATGTTAATTTTGTTTTTTTAAAAACAACCGTCACATGGGAATAAGTTTGTTTGTATATATAAATATAAATATAATATCATATATAATACATATAATTAAAAAAATGAAAATAAAAATGAAAATTAGATTTATATAATAAAGGACAGTTAATGGCAAACGCGATCGATATGGATGAATTTGATACTGAATTACATAATAAATGGAAATGAGTAATAAAATTCATTTATTTGGGTAGAGAAACATTTAAAAACATTTCACAATGCGTAAATTGGCGTGTTGCCCAACTTTCCTTACTCGAATTTTTTACCTTTTTTATATAGATATATTATATTTATTTTTCTTAATTTTTTTTTTTTAAATTGTAGTCATCGTAAGTTCTTGTTGTCTACCTAATTCGACAAGAAAAAAAATAATAAAATACCTGAATAAAGAAATAAATTTTACACATTTCTTTCACTGTTTTTGCATTTTTTCGTCAATAAACAAGAATTTAATTTTAAAATAAAATTTCACTTCGCATTTGAAAACATGGTCTGGATATCGATTGCCATTTATCAACTTGCAACTCCCAACTAAAATCATCCCTTAAAAAAGATTGAAGGGGGAACCAGAAATAAAAATAATAAATAAATAAAAAAAAAAACTTAAAAAAAAAAACGCTCACTAACTGAATCAACTTAGGCCTAAAAATAAAATTCACTTCCTTTCGTGTCGGGTTTTAATAAAAACAAATTGCAATGAATTTAAAAAGGACAAAAAAAAACTAAAAAACTAAAAAAGAATAAAATAAATAAAAGAAACATTAGTATCGATTTTCCGTGACAAATTGTATGAATTATTTTAAAATCATTCTTTTCTTCTCAGTATCTTATTATACCTAAATTTCTCCTTGTAAAAAGAATTTGATTTCACATCAAAATAAAGTAGAATAAATTTTTCCACAGGATTTTTGTGTCCTTAGCTAAATTCTTCCCTCCTCATTTCGTATTCACGTCACACAAGATCGAAAAACGATCTTTTGTGCAGTATTATTAGACTGTAACGATTTATATTCTAAAAATGGGCCATGCGTCTCTTATTTACCAAAAAATCAAATCACCAGTAAATAACATTTAAAAAATAAAATTAAAAAATACAAATCGATTTTAATTATCCATAAAACCAAAAATAAACAAAAGGTGCAAGCAACATAAAACAAATAAATCTCCTGTAAATCATCTAATCCGATGATGTCATTTCCTGTTTTCTTAATGCCTTTATCACTTTACTCTATAAATTCCACCCTTCGCCTTGAGCATCGAGGGTCACGCAAAAAAAAAAAAAAGGGTCAGCAAAAACAACCACCCCGAGAGAGGGGGATGTGAGACAAAAGCTCGTCACTGAGAAAAGAAAAAAAGGTGTGAAGGAACCTTGTATTTACATTCAACATGTAACCTTAATTGTCAGCAAATGGAATAAAGCGATAATAAAAAGGATAAATGAAAGAAAGCAAAATAATTATATTCGCGTAATTACCTGGATTGTCATGTTTTATTTCGTCCTTGTGCGGGGTTTTACCATTTTCGACTCGATGAGAGAACGTCGAGGTAATATCGGATGACATTTTTCGTGCAGAGTTAGCCTTTGGCCATCGTACGTCGTCCACGATCCACGATACGAGATCTTCGAGTGGAAGAACGGTTTTCTCAGACATCGCCAAAACTTCATCCTTAAAATTAATTAATTAAATTTGTTATTGTAATTAGATGATTTAAAGAATTCAATTAAATATTTTTTTTCTTTTAATGTTGTTCTTGTTCCTACATTTTTGTTCCTGATTTTTAGAGTAATTGATTCACGAGTAAATGAAAATCGCATTCATTCCGTATTAGTTAATATTACCATTTTGGCGTATTATAGTGCATTATCGAATTAGGAAAATAGGTATCAAACTCAATCAAATCTAGGACTATTCAAATGTGGATGAAAATCCTCTCACGATTTGCAAATCCAGGATATTACATCACGTGTGATTAGTTTAACGTTGTGTGTAGTGTATTTTCCTAGATAAATGCATCGATCACGAAACATTTCAAGGAAAAAAAAATTGTAAAATCCTAAATTCGATCTTTGGGAAAGATTAAATAAAAACAAGGGATAAAAAAAAAGTGTAATTTCATTTTAAACGGCCATTTGATTTAATTTTTTTGTCAAATTTACGCACAAGGCGGCGCCGATGATGCGTGACATCATATAATCGTGATCCAAGCGAAGCGGCTTACAAATGAACTAAAGTTCACTGTCACTGCTTTGCCTGGGTTTTTTTTTGTAAATAGATTTTTTCCCGTGTAAGACAGTTGCTCCGTGAATTGGGGTTCATGACTGTTACATCACGGAGTCACAAAAATACTCGGTATAAATATAAATTTAGAAATTTTGCAATCTTTGAATAATAAACGCCACATTGTCATTTTTCGCGGAATTGTACTCGAATTTAACTTGCTGCTTTGCAATCTCATCGAGCCATACCAGACTCTGGCCATACTGCCTGATTACTGTGACCGATCACAGTCACAGTAACAAAAATAAAAAAACGTAAATAGGAAAAATACACAAGAAAAATATAAAAGATAATAAATAAAAACGGGCGGCATTTGGCCCCGATTCCTAAATTCATCATTAAAATAAACAAATCTGCTAATATTTCATGAAACGGGTCAAGGACTTCTTAACAGAATTGGTATTTTCCAGCCCAACTCCCTTCACGTGGATTAATCCATTTACTTAACTTTTTAACACTCGAAAAGACGTGTCAAAAACAAATCATTTGCATTAAACTTTAAAAAAAAAAAATTTCCTAACCTAAAAAATGTATTAAAAAAATTAAACCACTCGAAAAACACTTGAATTAAATAAATAAATAAAAAAGAAACAAATTAACGTGTAAGAGTTGTATACAATTTAGCTCCCGTGTCATGATATTTGTTTACATTCCCTTTGATTTAGCAATCGATTTCGCGTCAATGGCGAAACAACTTGTGCACATGACTTTCTAGTTTATATTCTTTCTCAGCATATTTCAGTCAAAAACACGTCGATGGCATATCTAATTCGCCAAGATCAAATAAAATAAAAGGCAACGAGATAAAAGGCAATACAAACCCGAGATAAAGTTATTAATTTATCTAATCCTTAAAAAAATAGAAAGCGAATTAAATTTTTAATTTTATTTTTATTATTTTTATTTTCCCATTACAAATTAATTTATTTTTTCATTTCTATCCCACAATTGACTTCCTTGTGAGCTATGGAGCCTCGAATGACCTCCATCACCCAAATATGGTAAGCTAAGAGTCAACGTAAATGACGCCATTATTATTTTCCAACTTTTTATTTGGAAAAACATTTTAAAGTCAATAGAATATTCCCAACCTGTTATTACTCAAACTTTTACATTTTGAAAGAAAGAATAAAAAAAAAAAAAAAGTGGAACATTTATCCATCGATAATTTCTAAGCCTAAAATGAGCTTAGAATAGTTGATCATTAAAACTGTAATTGAATTACAAGACAATCGAAAGGCGTGTAAACACGGCCTTTTTATTAAAAACACAGCAACTTAATCCTAATAAGCATTTTCCATTTTTACAAAAAAGAAAAAAAAAATTCTATTTTTGGGTAATAAAAAATACCCCATAAGAAAAAAAAAAATAAAAAATTCCTGAGCAGTTTTTAATTTGAGACTGGCACAGATAATAAAATGGAAAAAATGAAAATAAATTTTTCGGATTTAAGCCAAGAAAGAAAGAAAAAAAGAAAAAAAGAATGAAAAAATAAACAAAAGATTTTTTTTTTATTTTTTGAAATTTAAAAATAAAAATGTTGCAACGCCATAATAGATGAAAAGCGCAATTAATAACAAGTGTGTAGAATATGAAGCTGTGTATTTAATCAATATTCGTGTCGTTTCGCTACACGATCCACAAAGAATAAACAATTTATTCATTTCGTAATTTTATTTTCTTCTCTTTAGACCAGTCCATTAGCCGAGGGTAGTAAGGATACCTTTTAACTCGGATATTTCTTTTTCTTTCTTTCATTAGCCATTTTCTTTCTAATAATAACTCATCTAAATTCTAACCTGTTTATTAAAAAAAAAATTCATTATTTCAGTCCTAATTCCCGATTTTATATAACCCAATTTTAAACAAAAAAGTCATAAAGTCAAATTTAATGTAAACTAAGTCATTACAATACAAAAAAACCAGATATTATAATTTTCGTTATAATTTAATGATTTATTTAAAATCAAATTTTTATAAATCCATTTAATTGCGACTAATATTTCTAAAAAAAAATTTAAAATTTTTTATTTTTTAAATTTGACATTAAAAATTCATTAATTCATTCCCATATAGTTTGAACTATGGGTAATCAACAAATCATAATGCGATGTAATTACCGTAATTAAAATTTATTATTTACGATTAATATATTTAAAGTAACATTTTCCTCGTGTAAATGTTGCCCGGCAACTGGAAAAAGGGATGGTGGAAGAAGAGGGGGGTAAAGGAAGTCTTCCAATAAACGAAAGGAAAAAAAAAAATCGTTTTAAAAATTTATCATTTCGTATAAAGTATCGATAGAATGGCTGCCATAATCGCGCCGAAAGGAGTATGCAATTTAAATTTACCCAATGTTTTCTATTCAATTTAAATTCCACAGTATTAACTTCATTTTATCGTATTACAAGCTTCAAAACGATATGCAAATCAATATTTCAAGCCCAACTGACATTTTACCTACAATTTAACTAATTTTTCCCTTCTAACTAACTCTGAATTATTCATCGAGACCAATACATTTATTCATCACAATTTCGACACACTGGTTATTATAAAAAAAAAAAAAAAAATTTTAAATTTTTTAAAATATTAGAAAAAAACAATTAATTTCCAAATAATGAAAAATCCAATTACTGGAAATTAAAATAAACGAAAAAGTAAAAGGAAAAAAAAATAATCGAGAAATTATCGCACGAGATAACCTTGTATCAGTTTGAATCAGGAAAAAGAAAAAAAAAATGTTAGAAAATTTATTCGAATGAATAAATTGAAAGTTTGTGCTCCCCTACTTGAATAATAAATAAAGGAGTGCGATTCTTCCATATTTAGAGCAGATGACAATATGGTGGAAGGAAAGAAAAGCAAGTCTAAACGAGACTCAAACTAAACCCTCCCCCCTTGTAAACACTAAACTGTGGCCTCGACCACTTAATGGCCGCTACTTGATCACTTTTCGAAATAACACACGATTGGAAAATAAATGTTCTCATTAGAAAATTAGTTGGACGAACTGCAGGAAATGAAATTAAAATGCTTGATAATAAAGTAACTGCCCTGGAAAATATGTGAACGTGACCTGATTTGAGAGAAATAAATAAAATAAAAACCAAACTCCCAAAAAAGAAAAAAAAAGAAACAAAACAATGAAATGGCTCTTCAACTCGAATGACCGAATAATTTTTTTTGATTTTTTATTGCAATTGTTAATTATTTTTATATTTATATATAGATATATATATTTATAAAATATTTTTCCGGGTATATGTGTTTTATTTTTATTTTTTAAAATCTGTTGTCCATATATGGAAAAATGGGAAGGTTATTTGAAAATGTTATTGCTAAATTTGAACATGGAATTGTGGATATTCAATTTGATCAAATGCCGCTTTGCTTTACTTCGGTTTCCCCTTCATCCACGAATGAAATCGTCCAAATATTTTACAATTTCAAAATTTTTCTTCTCCCTTTTTTAATTAAAAGTTCTAAATTATTTTTCTTTAATTTTTTACATTTTGCTATTTTTACTCCTTTAAAAATAATTTTTTAATTTGCATATAAGGAAAACAAATTAGTAAATAAATAAAATTCTTAAAATTTTCATTAGAATCGAAGACTTTTATAAAGTGCACGACATGGGTAATTTATTTAAAATAAATTTTTTAAAATTTATAAATATATAATGAAAAGATTTTAAAAAATAATTTTTGTAAATTAAGTTGGAAATTATTTGCGAAGTCGAGTCGAATGCTTGACCTCGATACCAACATTTTTACACAAATTAAGCCTTAAACGTAAAGATAAAGAAAGAATTTCACATCCGATAACCACAAAAATGGATAACGAAATTCACCATAATAAACTTTACATCTAATTACACATTTAAAAATAAACACACTTGAAAAATGATGTCATCGATTTAAGAGGAAATGCATTTTTCAACTCCATATATTTTTTTTAACATTTATATCTATATATATTCTTGATTTTTAAATTTTATCATCAAAATTAAAAACAAAGTATGTAATTTCATTACGACTAATAAATTCCACTCAAAAACAAACTTCAAAAAATTTTTTCATCAAAAATTTTTTTTAACTTTATAAAACAAACAGTAATATATTTGGCGGCCATTTTTTATTATCTTTTTCATTTCGGCCTGAATTTTCGACTCAAAATTTCATGATAATAAAACATTAAAAATCAGGGTCAACCTGATTCAAATCTAAACGGGGTGGAACCTGGGCAAAAATCAATACAAACTTAAAACGATGGACACAAACAAATTGAACCAAAATAACTTGAAAAATGAGATCATCCATTTTTAAATCGGTTTCTATTTACTTTCGTATTTTGCACCTTAAAAAACACACACCAAAAATAAATAAATACCAAAAAAGAAAGGAAAGAAAGGAAACAAAAAAAAAAAAAAAACTTAAAATATTATACCTTTGTTTGTGTAAACAAAAATCACTTTTAAAACCACAGGGTGGAGAAAAAAAACGTAAAAAAAAAATAAATAAAAAGACAAAAACAAGTTTAATGCAAAATAGTAGCACACACTCTTTAAAGTTAAAAATCCCCTTTCTTTCTTTTCATGTCTAATCCCAACCCCCACCCTCCTGTCCTGTTTCCCCTCTTCCCCAGTCCCCGACCCTTCTCCCTAATTCCATGATGAATATCCCAGTCAGACAAAATGTTCAAATATTTAAAATAATTTACAATATTCAAAAACACATTTTCAACCATTATGATGAGAGAGGAAAAATTTTTTTCTATTCTTTTTATATTTTTAGGTAAAAAAAATAAGAAAATATTTTTTTTTTGTCATAACGGCGAGCAAATGAGTAAAACTACACTTCGTATTAACGGGATTCACCACCACCGCCACTAAACTCTCGTTATAATAAAGCGACTTCCCCGAAGGGTCCAATTTCAGAAAGAAATATTCTGAAGGGAGAAAAAAAAATGAAATAAAATAAAAAGAATGTCTCATTAGGATTTGGAAGAAGATGGAATAGGCTTATCAACAGCTGTTGCGGATTTCGAATGAATTTTTCGGATATTTAATTCATGTTTATTTTCTATTTGAATCTATCTAATCGTTAATCTAATTTTTTTTTAATTTGTTTTTTTTTATTAATGGAAAATCTAATTTCGCAATTTGACTGTAAATTTTTATTTTATTTATATTTTTAGCCTGAAATTACGGGGTAAATAATAAAGTAACGGGATATAGATGCGAGAAAGGGTGAAGCGAGCAAGGAAATATTATGTTAATTAGTTTTCCAATTTTGGCATCGAGCCCACATGATAAAAAGCTTGTTTGTATGCTACTATCTCAATATGGAGAAATATCAAGTAGATTAAACAAAACAAAAAAATAAAAAAAATAAATAAATACCATAAATAAAAAATTTCCAACTTTTCTTTATGAAATAAGGCAACGCAATGTTTGGGTGATTTCATAATGCGGAATTTGAATCGATCAGATTAAATGTGGATAAATAAATAAAGGGAAAATTAAACGAGGAGAATTTTTGTTTTAATTTGTGCCCAAAATAAACACAATGGAATCGAGGTCAAATGCTATGTTGTTATTTCGTGTCACTAATTAAATCATACATCCTCGATATACATGTGAAAATTTAGGAAAACTAAGGCAGGAAATTATTTAAAATAACATTTTGTAAACATGTAAACAATTTAAAAATAAAAGCAATAAAAAATTTAACGATTAGTTTCACCAAAATTAGAGACTTTATTTAGGCCAGGCGCTAAATAATGAATCATAAAACAAATCGAATTTTTTTTTTCTCGGGGATTTGTGATTAAATAGTTTTTTTTGTGTGTGAGAGATTTGATTTTAAGTGTCGTAACGAGTGAAATTATGAATGTTTCTTACCTCACCACGTTGACTTTCATATTCGACAGGTGTAAAATAAAACTGCGAACTGCAAATCTTGCGATTTTCCTCTTCCCATAGAAGTTGGAGTTCACAAACACAAACTTCGTGCCGCGATATTCGGATGAAAAAAAATTCACCTTGTGATAAAATTCTCTTTTTGCCACCACTGTGCATATAGGAAAAGGCCTTGTAAAACGTGTACGGTCCGTGTCGGCCACATGGGAGGCCTACAAACTGAAAATCGATCGAGCCATTCATCTCTAGCTGTGTAGCGCGTGCGGCTCGACGGCCGAATGAACGCTAGCGAATGCCAGCCAAAGGTCAGCGCAGCCAAATCGCGCTCAGCATCAATGTTCTCTTTTAGCGCAACAAGTTGCTCCAATCGTTCCGATTTAAATGCCAATAACCATCGATTGACATGTTTGCTCGTCTTTCTTCTTGTTTCTAATAAATCGTCTTGCTTTCCCGAGCGACCATTATAAATTGGAGGCAAATCGCTTTAATGTTACATAAATTGTTACTCATTCAAACAAATACTTTATATTTTCTCCTAATTATGTGACGTCACGAACCGCTTTGCCATCTACAGGCCGATTTGGAAACTACTCCAAGGTGTGATGTTTATATTTTTTAATGTAAATTTGGTTTTAAAACTGTAGATGATATTTAAAAAATTTGAAAATGAAATTCTTAAAATTTAATTTTAAAATGCATAGTCATTTAATTTTGACTCGATAATTCGAGCTGTAATTGGTTGATTTTTTTTTTGGAAAGTTTACAAATGGCGTCTAGTCGCGTGATAACATCACATCCGAGTCTTTTATTTTATTTATAGTTTATTTTTATCCGTATTTTTATCATATAATTTAATTTTCTGTTAATAGTAACAAATATTTTAGCTTTTGTGCATTATTGAAATCAATCTTCCGATGAGAGTTTTTATTGATTACAAGCAAAAAGGTAAAATGCATCATATCTTAGGTAAAACTTTGATCATTTTGTCATCAATCTAATCGAAACTTCATATCTTTACAGAGAACGCATGAATCCTCAAAGTTTAAGCCGTCACCAGCAGATTCACGATAAGGAAAAAACCAGAAGACAGTGCGATCGTTGCAGAACTAACTCGTAACATTTATTGCTTATTTGGTTCTTCATATTTTGTTCATTCTGTTTAAAATTTATTTCAGATAAATAACAAAATTCGGAGAATATGTTAAACGTGTTTATAGAAAGCACTTTAAATGGATCGGCAGCTGGTCACCTGGAATTGGCAATTTCCGCTGACGAAACGGTCGATTCATTAATTAGCAACTTTTGCATCGAAAAAGGAATTCGTTACAAACACCAGTTTGTCCTGAAAAATCAACAAAATGTTTTACTTGACAGTTTAAAAACCATAGCAGCAAATGGGATCAACGAAGGAGACATTCTTTTTCTCACGACTAAAAGTAATGAAGAAATTAAGAACATATAAATTAATTTTAAGGCTGAGGTTGTTTTCATTTTTCACCTCGTCTGAGGTGTAAATAGCCACTCCGTGTCCGTAAATTTAAATTAATTTCTTTTTTATTTATGATTTCAGATGAAGAGCAAAAATTATTCGGTTTTAATAATTGGTGGATTTTATGCGGTGTGGCCAGCATGATCGGTTTGGTTGGAATTCTAGTCATTTCCCTTGTCTTCTCTATGCCCGGAACCCGTCCTCCTAATGTAAGACTTTTTTTAAAAAAATGTTCAAAATTCAAAATTTGAGTACAAAATTTGTACATTTTTTTAATGGTAGTACGGTATTGTATTTGATGCGGGTTCAACTCATACGCTTATGATATTGTATTCGTGGAATGCTCCAAAAGACCATAACACTGGAATTGTAAAACAAGTCGATACTTGTAAAACAAACGGTAAGAAAATTGCAAAAAAATATAATTTAACATAGAAATAATTAGGGATAAACAGTTTTTTGAAATATTCGTATTCGGCCGAATAGAAAATTAAAAATTTTCCATTGATATTTTCAGATTCCGGTATTCAAAGCTACGTTTTACATCCAGATAAGGCTGGTGACGCACTTAAAAACTGTTTAGAAACGGCGTTATCTCACATCCCACACAATGTAAAGGGAGATTCACCCGTTTTTCTTGGAGCGACTGGAGGAATGCGTCTTTTGAAGTACGAAAAAAAAAAAATTAAAATCGATAACATCTAAACTTTTCTTCTTTTTTTTTAAAAACAGCGAAACTAATGCAACGTTATCATCCGCTATTATGGCAGCTATTAATAAAACTTTAGCTGAGTCTGGTTTTAAGTATCACGCAAACCATTCACGCATTATAACTGGTCAAGAAGAAGGCGTCAGTGGATGGATTACGGCTAATTATTTGTACGATCGTTTAGGAAATGTAAGTCAGTGTGATTAATATTTTTCATTTTAATATTTACTCATCGATTTCTTGAAATATTTACTCATCATTTTTACATCATAATGTTCCAAATACATTTTTCTCAGAGAAAAACACACCACATTTTTACCTATTTCACAT
>JAQFZO010000766.1:0-20746 GCA_034695885.1 Geophilus flavus | reverse complement strand
TTAAATGATTTCTGATGATTTGCGAGTGATTTTCTGTTATGTCCAAACTATTTTCAAATGATTTCAAACAATTTCTGTGTGATTTTTCGTTCTCCTATGTAGATCTATGTAAAAATAGTTCTGAAAAGGCTGGAAATCAGTTGGTATTTGTCTAAAAATCGTTCAGAAATGGCTGAAAACCACGTGAAATTGTCAAAAAGTGGTTTGAAAAATGGGGGTAAGAAAGTAGTGGCTTTGGGGTAGAAGTAGAAACCAGTTAAAAATTGAGGGTATAAAAATGGGGTAAAATTTAAGTTTTTTGGGGGGAAAAACAGGGAATTTGTGGGTCGAATAAATGGAGTCCACAAAAAAAAACACATACCGTCAAGAAAATGAATTCCATTTACTTATTTCATTTTTTTTTTTTACAGTAATACTTTTTACCTATTAATCACGGCTTTATCCTGAGGTAATCTGAAGAGTCGGGGTCTGGGGTTTCCCATTTGTGGTCTGGGAGTGACGGAACCGATTTCGACAAACCCAAATCCGATTTTGTGGAGACCTCGAATTGCTTCCGCGTGTTTATCAAATCCTGCTGCTAATCCGATCGGATTATCAAATTCCAAATTCCACAATGTACTTTTCTGTGGAGAATAAAATTGATGTTGGAATTTCATTTTGGTCTTCGAGGACAAGTCAAAATGTACTTTGGAACTTGGGAAACTAAACCTGATTCCATCATATCTAATTTCTTTGTAAAGGTATTTGTATTACTTACCAGAGAAGGTGGATCTTTGTATTTCGGTTTTGAAACTAACTGTTTTTTTAAAACTTCGACTGCTAAAAGATGGGATGTTTCTGGGTCTAGTCTATGCACCAGAGGCATTACAAAGGTTCTGTAGAATCTTGGTTCGTTTGTGTAGTAACACATGCCACAAAATGTCGCATAACTGCCCACTGATAGTACTGCTAGGGTTTTGAATTTCCTCTGGAAAAAAGTTTGAGAAATTTGGGTTAGTAGTGATGGAATGAATGAATAGTGAGTGATATTTTTCGTATGTTAGGATGAAGATAGATGAATCTAATGATGTAATTTTTGATTAATGTGAGTCTTTTTTTTGATAAAATGAAATTGTCATGAAAGTAATTCTATTATTGATTATTTTTTCTTACCCAAAAGTAATTTAGCATCATTGTGTTGTGGTTTTTTTTTGGACTTAAAATTTTGATAATACTGTTTTTAAAATTGTGCTTGTATCAAAACAGTTTCAAGACTACGTGCTGAATGACAATGCTGATGTGTTGGTGAGTGTGTCACGTTACTATCACATGGTAATTGTTTTTTTTTTTTTGCATTGCATCTCATCCTCTATCTCATGGGACGATAAAGGCAGAACTAAGCGCCCTCTACCGATCAGATTTAACAATATTCTACCTCCAATTTTAAAATTTTCAAATAAAGATAAATTAGAAATATGACTGTTATTAAAATTAAAAGCAATAAGAAAATTTAAAAAAATCCTAAATACACTTAATACAAAAATTTATCTTATAAACTTATGAGTTATGGTTATCAGTTACCATGAGTGCTAACACCCTCTGCCCATATTCTGCCCTCATGTTGCTTTCACCTACAATAACACATGTATGGTATTTATCCAATAAGGCACATACTTAAAGTTTTTATTAACATCCAGTACATCCCACTCTTCCCAGGGAAAAGTCTGCAGATTTTTTGAAGGGAATTTTGTCTCATTTTAAAGATTTTCTGCAGATAATCTGTAAATTTGCTTAGGAGCTGCAAATAATCTGCAAATAATTGCAGATTGGCCCAAAAAAACTGCAGAAAATCTGGGGACATTCTTCCTTATATTGATACAACTCGTTTGATTTCTTATCGCCACTTGATGTAGTCTCATCTAAACATCACATATCTGATTTTCAAGATAGATTTCCCTTTTTTTGATTAAAGAAAACAAAATTTCACTTTAAAAAATGTCTCCTTTTCTTGTAGCCTTCAATCTATACCTTTAAGATTAAAAGGTGTACAATAATTGGTATCGTCCTTTAGTCTGATGGAAGTGCATGATCTAGACCTTTAAGCAAGGACAAACAGGCACGGTTGATTACTTGATTGATATAAAGATAATAAGCTTGAATAATTACCGCCTATTTGGGTGGATGTTTACATCTTATACACCTTTGTTTGGGTGTAATCATAATTCATCACACACAACACTTTGTTATACAAACTGCCAATAATATGAGTCTACAAGACATGAGGCCATTTTAAAATTATACTTTCAAAACGAATTATGGCATTTAAAAATTATTCCGTGATAGTTTTTCTTCCATTGCTATTCTTTACTTCATTCATTAATGTTGCTGATTGTGAAGATCTGGGCGTAATCATGAATGCACCCATAAATACGGAATTAGCATCGAATTGGATAACGACCCTTCAAAAGGCGTACGATTCTTTTCTCGATCTGATGGCAGAGATGTCGAAAAATGCGGTTGCTTCAGGTGCGACTGTGGAATTCGAGACTGCGGCTAAATCTTGCTTCAGTTTGATAAAGGGAAAAGCACTCAACACCGTCAATGATTTCAAACTCACGGTTGGGAAATATACCCGAGATTCTTTTCGCTCTTCTTTGATTAATTAATTAATTGCATTTATTGGTTTGATTTTAATTTTAGGCTAGAGCCATTAGCACTGCATTGGCTAAAACTGTCGTGTGTGGTATTCGGGCAGTGGGAGTATTGGCATTGAAGGAGCAAAAGGAAATGGCGCATAAATTGGCAAATACGATGGATCTGATGCAGAATGCCTTAGAAATTACTTATAGTTTATTGCCACTTACATATTAAAAACAACTTTGTTCTGTACTGCATTAGCAGCTGAAAATTGTAGTATGTTTTATTTAGGAAGTGTTGCATCATGGTCAGGCTATAATTTTGTATATAAAAAGAAATGTTGTAGAATTTCAGTGCAGATAAATTAAACAGTGTTAACAGTTGTATAAAGATTTTATTATAGACGTTTGCCACTATGGAAGTCGTAATTCAATCGGTGAGTCCGAATATCCTTGATCCGATGCTCGAAAATGTGCTCCATGGGTGGATCCAGGAATTTTCCCTAGAGGCCCTGGGGCGATTTTGGAAAAATTTTCCGAAAGTGGGAAAGGGGGAAGGGGGAGGTACCTCAAATCCGAATTTTTTTTTAAAATCACTGATCTTCTATGTGATCATGATTTTGAAAAATTTTGAACGATTTCCTGATTTTGAACAATTTTTAGAAGACTTTGCATGATGTTTTTCAAGATTTTGTGATTTTGAGACGATTTTGAGGGAGTTTGAGAGGATTTGAACGATTTTTTGAAGAATATTAACTAGTTTATGAGGTTATGAACGATTTTTTGAGGAATATTAACTAGTTTATGAGATTTTGAACGATTTTTTGAGGAATATTAACGAGTTTGTGAGGATTTGAACGATTTTTTGAAGCATATTAACGAGTTTGTTAGAATTTGAAGGATATTTTGAAAATTTTTGAACGACTTTTAAACATTTTGAATTTTCTGAAGATTTTTGGGATATTTAAGCTTGAAGGAGGAAGGGGGGGTGGCGGCGATCACCCCTACCGCCTAGATCCATCCGTGATGTGCGCAACCGTGCGAAAATCGCAAATCCCGCAAAAGTACTCTATTAGTTGCAATTTATAGCTATAGGTGTCGTTACTTATCCATCGCTGTGAGCTCGAGGTCAACAGTGAAGCAAACTACCGCCATCTACAGCCATGGGCAGCAAGCAACTCTTCGCATTGAACGCTGCCTCTTTATTTACAATCTATTAGTCAGCTGGTTTTTCCATTTTCATTCTTCTGTTTCATTTCAAGTTTGTGATTTTGTTGAACAGGTAGCCAGCCCATGCCCTGGATGAAAACATTTTGTGGACATCAACTGGATGCTGGAGCAAGAGTCGCTGCTTTTTATACCATTGTAAGTATACCGTACCACATCTCATCACATTGCAGCACTGATTGGTCTTGCGCTGGTAAAGATGGTTGTGGAGTGAGAAAATCATTATTAAAGATCTACATACGGAACACCCCAGTCTTTATTTAAAATTTAAAATTTAAAAATTAATTTAATTTTTTTAATTTATATTTATAATTTTTAAATTTTTATTTTGTGTAGTTGTTTTCAATTTTTATGGCTGGAAGAGGATTTTGGTACCTGAAAGATATTAATGATTATAAATTAGCTAATTATAACCACGAAACGCCGCTTTATTCTCATGGATTTCCGTACGGAAAGGAAGAGTACGAAAAGGATCAAAGTGAATGCCATACAATTTGTTACCAATAATTTATTATTTTCTAATCAATGTCATTTTCTATTTACAGCTTTATTCCCTATTGCTATATCTTTCATAACTTTTGGTGTTTTATTCTTCATCGCATCTATCTTTCTATTTTACAGTGGTTTCAGAGTAAGTCAGTATCTTAATTTGTCATAAAAGTTCATAAATTATAATAAAATAATATTGTGATTTCAGAAAAATAACAAATGTGTTTGGCCATGGATTGTCACAATCGGTGTAGGAATTGGATACTTTATAGTACAACTCATTTATTATGGATTCATTACAAGAGTGAGTGAGGCAATATAATACGAAACCAATTGCAATTACGATTTTAGATTGGTTTTTTTTATCGTAGTCATCGTTTCCAGAAGCTGAAGCTGTGATTGGTTTAATCCTCATCTTCATTACGGTATAATACTTTGTATTTTATTATTTTTTATTACGTATTTTATAATATCAATAAATTTTGTGAAATGGTAATTATTTTTTTCCTAGGCATATTTCTACATTGTGGTGTGTTCATACAAACAGTGGGTTGCATCGGGAATGGGCACATTTGTCAATCAAGTAAATATTTCTCAAAATTCCTCTAGTAGTACACCACCAATTTCAGGCAATAGAAAATGTAATTTACATAGTTTAATAGTGATTTTAAAATTCATGAGACGTCTGTTAGTTCAGCTGAGAGTTTTTGGTTGAGCAAACACAACTTGACTATGAATATATAATGAGATTTTATATGCAGAAAATATTTGATTCACCCACAAGTTGACTCAATGAGAGCAGAAAGCCAAGTGAAGATTTTCTCACACACTTCCATCCCATCACCCATGTCAACTCACATCCACTCCTCGGTTCCTCGCACTTGTCCCTTGCGCTCACAAATATGTCTCGCCTACCTGCATTTGTCTGCCCTTTCGTGAGAACTGACAACCATTTTCCCCATACATAAAAATCAAACTTTGGATATTATTAAATATCATAATAAAATTTTTTTTATAATAATCAATGTACCAGAAATGAGTTGTGTACACTGTATCTGTATTATTAAATTTACGTTAAAATTTAAACCTAATTGGAATTTGATGGAAATTCAATTTTACTAAACAACTTTTTTATACGCTTATCTAGGGGCAGTTCAGTGAAGTGGCGCTCGCAAGGCCGTCTCAGCAAATAGAACAAATAGCACTCGACAACGAAATAAAAGAGCAACCCCCATCATACGATACTTTAACACCACCACCTTACGGAAACGACATTTCCAGACCATCGATTCCATTCGCAGATGCTTCACCGGCAAGCGAAGAATCTCCGCCTCAGTATTCCGACATTTCTCAATGTTAAGGTTTGTAACTGTACAGATTCTCAACCTTATTCCATTTCAAGGTAAAGTATTTTTAGGTCGGAATTTTAATGTATCTTATTAAAATTAAATATTTATTCAGTTTACAGTATTCTGATGACTAAATGATATAAATATTAATTACATACTGTTTCTTGTTTACAGCATTTGCTGAATGTACATACTGTATTAAAATTCTAAGATTTTATGCATTAAAAGTTATTATTATATCGCAAAATATTTATTTTTAATTTTCCTGGTAGAATTTTATTGCAAAAATAAATCTTGCGACACCTAATGGCTGTAATAAGAAATATGTGGGTGGATTCGTAAGTAATTTATAGAATTTTGAATCGATTTTATGTGTGCTTGATGTTTAGATTGTCACTATGGTATAATGTAATGATGATTACATTTCAGTAGGAAAAAATAAATTATAAAATATAATTTAGTTTAATAGTCAGTCAGTAATAATTTATGGCTGTGGGAGATTTATTAAAATTAATGTGCCGCATGAACTTGAAGAACTATAGAATTGGAACAGCTATTGTGAGTTTGGCAACACCCACGCATTCTAGGAAGTGTTTTCTCATGAAATACGGGTTGTCATGGGTATTTTGCAATGAGAATTCACGTTTGGAATTCCAAACACCCCTAACCTTCACATCACTCAAACTATTTCACAATATATTTACAGGAAATTGCAAATTCTTGTCGGTAGTGGTGTTGCCTTTAATGCAACACGGAAGATTATTGCATTAAATTAATCACTGCGAAGGAAGTTTAAACCCGATGATTGATGAATGAATGCGAGGAGGGAAATAAAGGGCACTTGTGTTGAAAATTTAGCCAAAGCAAAAGTGGCAAAAAATGTACATGATCTTTTTTTTTTGCTACGTCTAAATTGAGATATTATGTTGTGCAAATGAAGCAAATCTTAAAATTAGATAAGAGCAAAAGCAAGCTTTGCATTTTCTTTGCCATAAGCAGCAAAGCAGCTGCAAATAATAAATTTTGTATATCTTGTAAGTTCTGTTGTCTGCCACTATAGTGAAATGGCGCTGCATACAAGAAATGACGGAGATAACGGCCACTGCTTGCTCATGCAACTGCATCGTATCGTCTGAAAAAAGTGAAAACTTTCACAATCTGTCACCAGATGTGAGCACTAATTTACCATAACTAATGTATCACAGCTCCAATACCTCGAAAACCGAACAAAAGTTTTGCTGTCTGCCCAAATGCAAGTAACATGGCCGACTATGGCGAGCGTGAATATATCGGAATGGGGTCCTGAACAAGTTGCTGAGTGGCTGAGGGGTAAGAAAGTTTTTTTTATCGCGCGATAGCCGATAACAAAAGGACATAAACTCTAAAAGTTATATAAAAAAAAGTTTTGTTGGTTTTAAAGTTATTTTTACCGTTCAAACGGGTCCCATAAAACTTTAAAAATTTTTTTTATTTACATTTAAAAAAAAAATTGAGACATAAAAAAAAACTCAACTATAAATAAATAAATGGTTGGGTCTACACTGTGTGGGCAAACTCATTCATTTGTCACTTTTCCAGGTCGCACTTCCTGCGAATGACTCATAATTAATCAAATAAATGAATAAAAATCTTTAAAAATGAATTATGTTTTTGTTATCCATCACATCAAAGACCTAAATTTATTAATATAAAATTCTGACGTCTAGGTTTGGACGATGCTATTCTCCCTTACGTCCATTTCTTCCTCAACAACGCTGTCAATGGACATCATCTTCTCATGCTGTCAGCTGATGACTTACCGCACCTGAACGTGACCAAATTAGGACATCAGGATCTCGTTTTGGAAGCAGTGGATCTTCTCAGACATTTCGTAAATATTAAAAACGAATGAAATAATTCATAAATAAATAATAAGTTGTGATCTATTGATTAAAGAATCGCTGATACTGATAAAAACTTTCGTGAAATTAGGTCGATTAAGTCCAATATTTACTTTCACTTGAAATTTTTTTCAAAATTTAATTGAAAAATTGAAAAATTACAGTTGAATTCGGTTTTCAAATGGACAAACGGTTCTTTGATGATATCTCGACCCAATTACACAGTCAAATCATTCATGAAATTAAGAAAACAATTTTATTTACAGCATTACAGCCTGGATACCGAGAACCTGCAGAGTCTATCTTTAAAACTAAGTTGCAAGGCAAGGAGTTTGTACAATGATCTCAAACACGATTGCACGCAGGAACGAGTTACGACGCCCATTTTATCAACAGTTGCCAATATTTTAGTATCGGTTAAAAGCCTCGTTTCTTGGCTAGACCGTAACCCGTTTCTCGGTCAAAAACAATACACGGCCATCAAAAACCTTCTGCTACATCTGAGCATCGAATTAGCCACTAATGCTGTCAGAGATAGATTTGCAGAAAAACCAATCGATGTCATCAAAAATTGTGTAAGTTTTTCTGTTTATTTGATTTCATGGATTGAAAAAATTGAAAGAAATTGAAGAAATTGCTCTGAATGTTTGAAATTTGATATATTGTGTAACATAATAATTGCAAAATTATTTTTTATTATCTTTTGAGTCGTATAAAGATCATTCTTGTCAGTTTACAGCCATAAAAATAATTTTATGTTATTAATTTTTTATTAAGTGTTTACGCATATCGGATATATGCGACAAGATCATCCAAGAATCGCAGGATCCGTTGATCATACAACCGGCATCGATAGACATAGCCACGGTTAAAAAGAAACCGGAAGACGAATTGGTAAACACTCGAAAAAATTCCAATTTTTAAAATTAAATAAAATTTTATTCTAGGGTTTGTACATCCATTCCTCATACTCTGGTATTCACATAATAGGAGAAGTAAAATTACAGGTATTTAATTTAATTTAAATTATTTTTTAATAAATAAATCACTTGTCAACTTGTCAGTATTAAATTTTTGATGTGTGATTTAAGAGCCCGGCTCAGTTGTGTGGAAGAATAGACGTAGGCGATGAGGTCGTTCAGGTTAATTATCAAAATGTGGTAAGAATGAGCAGTAAAAAGTTAATAGTGTGTTTTGTAACACCTTTCTTTTTTCTTGGAAATTGCAAGGTCGGTTGGCAACTTAAAAAACTCGTACTTATAATGAAGGAAAATCCGACAGAAATCGTTTTAACCTTAAAAAAGAGGCCTCACCATTCCAACATGTTGAGTCAGGTAAAAAATGACGTCATTTTTTTTTACTCACTTTCTTTTTGTTTTCCATTTCAAATTACATTCCCATATTCCTATGTCAAAAGTATACCTACCCCGACTTCCTAAACGGACACATTTCCTTTATTGCGTTTCCTGTGTTGTTTACGCCTGGTCACACAAAGTGTTTAGGCAATTTTGTGGTTTTTTTACTTTCAATGCTTTCGAGGAAAAGGATGACAGTAGGTAATGTATCGCTAATTTAAATTATTAGTATTAAAAAATAATATATAAATAAATTTTCAAGTAATTTAAATGTTTTTATTCAAAGCCGATGAATTTGTATGAATCATTTCTAATTAATCATGCGTGACTGCGAGTATTCACAACTTTGCTCTTGTTTTTAGACGTTCGCTAGATCGTTTTTCCATTCCAAGAAATCGGCAGATACTTATGTTCCTCGGTTCGAATGGCAAAGGGAATTACGTGTGTCGCCAACGTCTGATTTTAATCAACCGCCTTATTCCCAGCCCGAAGATAGTCCCAAGTAAGTAACAAAAAAAATTAACTTGTAAGTTTTAATCGAAATTAATTAATTAATTAATTAATTAAATAATTTTTTATAATAATTAAAAAAAAATAAATTGATCGACAGAAAATTTGCCAAGATCTACGATGCATGACGAATAATTACCCATTGACTTCTCATCCAGCCCTCGAAGGGTCATTTTGTGGAGAAAATAAGGTGAGATGTTTATACAACCGTACTCTTCAGAGAATTTCTACAACTTTTGACAAAGTGGGAAAATTAGTTTACGTGGGACACCCTGCTGCAAATGCAGTACCGTAGATAAAACCCTCAACTTATGCGGGGAATTGGGTACTATCTACTTCTGTTGTCAATTTTCTTTGCTGTTTTTAAAATACTGTGTAAGCCGGTTAGCGCAGCCACATATGGTAACTGATTGAATACAAAACAGACATGGTTTATGCAGGCGGCACACTGGCGTTGCATTTGCTTTCCAGTCGAGACGTGTGGGACGTGGATATTTAAAAAAAAAAAAAACCTTTAAAGAAAATCATGTAAAAGCAATACCGGAAATGTAGTATTGGGTGTCAGGATATTGACAAATTAAATCTATTAGTCATAACCATACATTCCATCCGTAAATAAAAACGTGACTAACCATAGAAGAGCAGAAGACAAAGTCCAATATTTCACAATTAAAGAAATTGTGATAGTTTTTTTTTTCTTTTTCCTTTTGCCCTGCTATAATAATAATTAAGATTACATTAAGGTGTAAAAATTTGTTTACAAAAATGTTATTAGTTATTTTGTGAAAAAAAATGTTTAAAGTTGTCTTCACCACACAACTAGTCAATGATACTGTGGTGAGTTTGTTTGTAAAATGTGAACTCTTGTTTTAATTCTCCATGGTTAGCAGGAAAGAGAGGGAAAAGGATTGGATTGAATAGAAACTACTAGGTGAAGTGTGCTTGGTCTTTGCAGTTGGTTGTGTGTTAAGAGAGATGTTGCATCTTGGGTAAGAAGTGTGTCAAGATGATGACCAGCTTAAGCCCCTTGCCTTCCCTTGTTTCCATCTGGATAATATTAAGCATGAGACAAAGCAGTGTCTGGCATAAACAAAAGAGACCATAAATGGAGTGAAGATAAACTAGGAAAAAGAAAAGAAGATAACCAGATGTTTTATAACTGGAAAAACTATAAAATTGCTCTACTTTGTCAAAATATAATCAATTAATCATTGGTAACATTCAGACAGATCCTGAAAATTTCGGCATTTGCCAAACCGAAACCGGTTCTTTAAAGAAAACCCTTTAAAAATTTCTTTGCTTTGCATAAAAAAGTTGTCCAACATTTCTTAAAATTCCTATTCACTTGATTTTACGATATTTTTGCCATTAAATCTAAAAATTTAAATCACCACAATTCATGACAACCTTTATAAAGAAAAAAATTATCATACTTTTACTTTATCTTTCAGTATTGTCGCAGCGGAAACTGCGTGTCACGTCCATCCGAGGTTTCTCATTCTCAAACTCCAATCAATGGTGGTTGGGGCAGATGGTCAGCATTCGGCCCGTGTGCATCCAGTTGCTTATCATCGAACGATGGCCAATTAAGCAGTGTGGGGATTATGGTATCTACACGCCGCTGTGACAATCCTCAGTACGTACTTCTAATTATAACAACATTCTTTCTGAAAATAACTATAAATTTACTACTTCCATACGATAGCATTAGTTAATAATGATTTATACAAATAATTTGTAATTAATTTGTCAAAATTTAATGTTTAAATAATTAAATCACTGTAAATTATTGAATTTTTATCAAAAAATAAAAACACAAAACAATTTTCAATTTTTTGAGCACAAATCTTTTCTTTCTCAGTCCAGAAAAATCTGGTAAACCCTGTAAAGGCAAACACCACAGACACAAAATCTGCCACTTAACTCAACTATGTCCCAGAACAAACCAACTGTCAATATCAGAATACGCAGAACACATTTGTTCATCTGCAGCTGCATCAGATCCACAACTCACTGGCAATGGAGAACAAAAAGAACGCTTGAATGGTAACAAAGAATTGTTATATCTGAAATGTAAACACAAAGATCTTTATCAGTATAATTGTATTTTGTAGCCAATGAAGCATGTTCTGTGTGGTGTTTCACTGAAACTGGAGAAAACATTACAAGGAATTGGAAATTCCCTGATGGCACAGAATGCAAAATTGGAAATGTTTCTGATGTTAATAAGATGTATTGTGTGGATGGTGTGTGTGAGGTATGTGACACTTTTTAATTTTTTTAAAGTGTAATCTAATTTTTTTTTGTTTTCAGATATTTGAGGAAAATGATTTGGTTGAATATTTGTCTGTAGGAATGAACTGAGGCATTGATTGATGATTTTAAAATTGTTTTAATGACTCATCATTGTATTGTAATTTACACAATAAAAAGGGCATGAAAAGATTTTTAGTTTCAGGTGATTCAAATGAATGAATAAATGAATGAATAAAGAGGGAATGGCTCTATATAAAGAATAACAAAAACCATTTGTTGTACTCCAACTCTGCCCTTTTGATATTCAGGAAATATATCATTTTTTTTAGAATATTCAATTAATGTAAAAAATATTATTTTCTGTCGTGATCCTTCAGTTACAGGTTTCCATTTTATTAATTAGGAAATCTCTATCAATTTTCATATTAAATTAGTAGCTAAAAATCCATAATATTAACATATACAAATAAATGAAATATGCATCACAGGATACAGGAAACATCAACAAGTGTCACAGGAAAGCATCACTACCAGCATGACAAAAGTAAAAAATGAGGTCATCAGCTGCAGTGAATTAAAAACACACTCAGAACCATAAAAAGTTAGAAACCAGTTAAGAAAACTCTTCAGAAACTAAACAAAATGGATTTTCCCACACATAAATAACCCTGCTTGAATTGCAAATACTGTTACATAGAAAAAGAAAATCCATCATGTGGTAAATAAAACATTTTACTTACTTCATCTTATCAAATCCTTTGTCCATCTTTAACAGAAACCAATAAAAACATCCAAGAAAAATAATGTCAATCCTGTTAAGCAAACCCATTGTAATAGTTAAACTTACTGTAAAACCTAAATAAGAAACAAAAAAATATTCATGTCACATACAAGAAAGAACAATAGAATCACATCACTCACTTCCTCACCCATCAAATCCATAACCATGGAAGCAGCCATCTTGCTCGGGATCAACCCAACGGGAATATTAGATGACCAATCAAGAGCATCACGACCGCAGCGCCCTCTGTGAGAACTGCAGGAAAAAAAAAACAACAACAACAAAATAGCAGACGGATGCGAGGCGGATGAGAATACAAGACCGAGAGAAGAAAGTGCTCCTTAATAGCAGGTCGGTTTTCATAGCAAAATCAATTTTCTCGAGTAAATATAAGATTCTTTTAGATGTGGAAGGGTCGGCCATGCATCTCGCACCGTCGAACATCCAGTTCCTCCGAGTGGCCGGGGCCACAAATTTGGTGGACACGGCCTTGGATGATTTGAGCAAAGACTTTGTTTTATCTAATTTCGTCCTGCCGAAACTGCAGGTGGCCGGCAAGGACGGCGCCTGGTTCGCGCTCAATAGCAGTTTGCTGCACATAGTGAGAGAACTCGAGCGCTTAGGCAAATGCGATCGCGTCAAAGTCGATGTGGTGCCTTTGAGTAAAGTTCCGGCAACCGTTCAACGCGGTATGGTGGCTCAACCGCCACCGGTCAATGTGAACGACAACTGCAAAACCGCAGGTGAGTGTGTTGAGAGCAAATGTGTGTGTTCGTGTGGAAAAAGTCGATCAATTTAAACGGCTTTTTCCGTGTTTGCTGCGCGCGAAAATGGACTCGTCCACTGCGCCATGATGCAGCAGTCAGTCGACTCTCCACCATCACCTCCTCTTCCATGCACTGAAATCTCTCACACAAAACTCTTTGGAAAACATCTGTCACGTGCTTATCATTGAAACAAATCATTCATGAAAATCCGTGGGCTATTTCCGATTAATCATGATAGTGGCGCTTTTAGTTTTAACATTCCTTTATTAGTTTTATCCACTTTTGGAATTTTTTCTAAACAAGGTGAATTTTTTAGCTTGTGGTTTTGGGGGATATATTTTAATTTTTTATTTAAAAAAAAAAAAAATTTTTTTTTGGTTTTTTTAAATTTAAATTTGGAAATTTTCAGATCCGAGTCGGGAAACGAAACGTGGATACGAGAAACTTCCTGATCGTACGTTGGATGAAAGTAAAACAGATGCCACAGACGAAGATGATGATTGCAGCTCGTCTGATTGTTCCGATGGACAAGATCGGGTCAATTCTGACAGTGACAGCGACCAAGGTAGAATTTATTATCTGAATTGAAAAATGTAAAGAAAATTGTATTTTGTTGATTTGAATTTTTGGAAATTTGAAATTGATATATTTTGCTTTGTATTTTATTGTTTGTTGTTTGAAGTGATAAAAATTGATAAAATTACAATAAAAATATTCTACAGTCAAAGCCATAAAGTCCAGTCAACGTTGGTCAATAGCCGAAACCCGTGTGGCTTCACAGCTATCGGGCTTCACAAACGTTTCTACATAAAAACATTTGCTAAATTTATGAAATCCAATACTATAAATCAATATTTTTGATGGGTTATCGATTTGTTATTTGGTCAAAAGGGAATTCTTTGAAGGATACATTGCTGACGGTGTTACAGTTACATAGATTACGTGATAACCCATCAGCTATGAAGTGTTGTTGTGCGTTGAATGTACTTGATTGTATAACCGTATCCATTCAAAAACAATGCCCATCGTTGCAATCGCGCTGCAACTGTGGTGACTTCATGGTTTCTCGCCAAAAGTGATTTCGCAGAACGCAATTTCCCCATAAACCAAACAGCAAATTGAATTTGGAATTGAGATTTTGTGATCAAGAATCATTACACTAATCCATCCGCCCGATCAGTGGAGACACCTGGATTAAACATGTAACTTAATTTCAAGTAATGCCAAACTTCAGGTTACATGATCAAGTTTTGTGTATTTGATTTATGGAAATTGTGTTCCCAGAAAATCGCTAACTTCCTAATAAGTGAAATAAGTGGACAAAAATCAAAATTGATTGTCCAAGAAGTGACTCGTAAAACCAACAGAGATCTCGGCTGCATTTGATCAGCTGCTGCCTCTCAAAATCATCACATTTTATTAAACGTAATAAAATTGGTTTTTGTTTTTAGGCAGATGTGATTTATGGAATTTTTGGAAGTTTACGGTCTTTACGGTCTACAGTATTTTTTTAAAAAAAATCCGTCATGAATATTTACAGTTTTAACTCACCATATGGCGCATTTGCAATACGTATTTTTGTATTTCCTATTGATAAACAATTTATTTTTTTTATTTTGTAATGTTTAGATGAGGATTTGACATGCAACGTATGCGATCGGTCATTCCCAAGCACGAGGCTTTTGGCCCGGCACCAACAGAAACGACGACATTTTGGTTGTTCGGTGTGCGAATCGCTTTTCTCTTCATTGATTATGCTAGAACAACACAAAGAGGCGTACGACCACTGGTCCGAAGACGAGGGCGATTCCCAAGACAGCGACGATGGAGATGACGATGCGGACGACGAAGCGGGACCGACCAAAACCGAGGAAATGGAGAGACTGCTTTAAAAAAAAAAAAGAAAAAAACCAGAGATTGATCGGTCGATCTTTGGGATGTACAAAATTATTGTCGAAGACAAATTACTGTCGACGACTCGATGTGCTTCCTTTTTACTTTTATTTTTAAACGATTTTATTCTTTTTCTAAATTTTATTCATTTACAACAGTATTCAAGCGCTGAATGTATTATAATGTAAAACCATACATAAATGCATTAAAAAAATTATGTTAAACAAAATGCATGGTTTTTTGTTTATTACTTCCTCCTTTTACAGGAATTAATTTCATTTAAAGTTGTGTGGTAAAGAATGACCTTGAGAAATCGATGTCTCGAGATGAGTGATCAGTGAAGTGAGTATTTATTGAGTGTTATCGCCATCTATTGCCAGTTGTTGTATCTCATTAAATTAAAAATTATTAATATTGTTATTATTTTCATGTAAAAGATTTTTCTCGTGAGTCATTCAGTCAATAAAAATTTTTCAGCCTAGAAACAGCCAAGCGAAACCAGTAAAAAAAGCGAACAAGTTTTCTATGGTCGAAAAAGAATCCTTATTGCGCGTTCTTAATGCTTTGTAGCTCTGTGAAAGAGTCATTAAAAAGAGGGAAAGCTCAGAAAGGGGTAAACAAAAGACTAATTTAATCAAGAGATTTCCTGTTTAAATTTAATAAAATGCTGTGGTCTGTAGTTTAGTATCGGTTTAAAGTTGTAGCCCACAGCGTGGTGCAAAATTGTTTAGCAAATGAAAGTGCAAAAGTAATTAAAAGTTAATGAAACAACATTAAAACAAATAATACTGCTCTTCAATAGCTGGAATCTACAACCAAGTGTTTTAATTATTTTTTTAAAACATTTTATTGCAGATTTGTAGTTTTTTTAATAGGTAATAAGTGAATAATTTGCACCAGATGATTTCACTTGAGGAAAAGTTAATTTTTTGGTAATAAAACTTGAAGACCAGCATCATTAAAGCGTAGTAAACGTAATACAATTAATTCAAGTTGTAGATCTAAAAAGTAAAATTAATTGCAGGTGAAAATAATAAACAGGACGCTGCAACCGTTGTAATGGCTTCGATTAAATTTATTCTCTTTTCCGACTACGGAGAAAGCTGCAATTGTCCACGCAGATGCCACGAGGTATTCTACACTGAACATTTGAAGATTACCGTATTAAGTCATTCGTCCGTTCTTCTACTTTGATGACGACATAATCGAGATGATCGAAAAATATTATTCATACACTCTCTTCCCTTAATTTTCGACGAGGGTGGCAATTTGGGTCTCTTACGTTAGTTTTGGGATTGTATATTCTCGCAATTCTTCAGATCGGAGAATCGCGATTACACCGTTCTCGGAAAGAAAAAAATTTCTCCACTTTAAATATTTCTGTAACCTATATAGTCCCGTGCAAATCCGATTAATTATAACACAATACTATATAATTACTGTAGCTACAACACCAGGCACCGACTCATAATAAAGATAAATAATACAGACTTAAAATAAAGACTGATTTACAATCTAACGATCAGGGTTTATAGTTATTTTTGTGAGCTTTACAGTACAGAAAATACATCATTTTTTCTTAATAATTTTTGATACGTTTTTGTCTGAACCGATCCATCAATTTATCTGTAAAGTGCCCAGAAATCATATCACATCCACAGCGAACTTAAAGAACTCGACACAAAAGCAAGAGAAAGCAAAGTCATATTTCTAAAGATGATTTGCAGTTATATTTTTTAATCTTACCAGCGCTGTATCATTACTATAGAATAAAAATTACTATTTGAATTGAATTTCTCAGAAAAGAAATCAATGATATAACGAACTGGTATACAAAACTAACAATGATTAATTTTTTTGACTTTCTATCAAACCTGTAGTAAATTAATCTGAGTTTATTACATTTTTTAATTCACTTTTCATTGAAATGAAAGAGTCTCGCAAAAAATCTTATTAAGGTCTGTTGACAAGAAATATATAACTTTCATTCTTTCAATCGCGTTCTGTTAGAGCAGCAAACACATCAGTCAATAGAAACTTCAGTCTCCAAACGACCATAAAACTTCCTATGGCTCCCCTACATCATAAAAGTAAGTCACATCAGGCTAAATATCGTTTTTTTTAACACATCACTGCAAGCGTTGCTGTTTGGTTTTACTTTTACAGGACGAGTGAAAGTATTCAAACGTCGATTGCAGGTCAAAAAGATCAGCACAGAACATGATAACAACACTTTCGAAGGAGTAATTCCCGGTCTGAATAACGTCCTCAACCGCAGAAAGGGATTTTGCTACAACTTCGTGTGGTTTCTGCTCATTTCCATAAATTGCATCGCTTGTTTTTATCAAATTTATGACAGATTTACTTTATTTCTGTCCAAACCGATCGATACGAAAGTTACTCTGACTCGCAACTCGACTGTCAAATTCCCATCCATTACCTTGTGTCCCACTTTCAACAGCCACATGCCTTTGGTGCCTTACAAAAAAGCCCTAGCAGAGCAGAGAGGCATACCCGACTTCTGCAACATAAGTCCTTTGGATTTGGTAAGCGATTCTTTCAACATTTCAACTTTATGGGATTTGATGACATTGGGCGAGACACTGGACGAAGTTATTCCTGTCGCAGTAAGATTAATTTATTAAACTAAATCATTGTAATCTGTTTTCTATATACGAAAGTGTCTCACGATGTTTTTAGAGATCGTCTGTGCTCACATTCTGGACATCAAATAGGACTCAATACGTTCCTCAATCACTAATACGGACACCTTATGGGATGTGTAGCAAGTACACTTTCGGTACATTAATTTTATATTGTGAACTTCGTTCATGATTTTTAATTCTTTTTTAAAATATTTTATGCAATTTTTGCAGATCCCGTCCGATTCGAACAAGATAACTTTGTAATTTTCGTTCTTTTCAGTCGGAAAAAGTTGCCATACTGCTCATCAAGTCCAGAAACTGGCTATGTAAGATCTTACTGCATGAGATCTATACTGTATAAGTAAAAATATCAACAACTGATTAGGATATTCATGTTTTTAGTACAAGTTACACGCTGATGACGAAATTATCAATTACAAAATGTTGTCCGCGTCAAAAGGGCAGATGTTCGGTCAAAAAATGATATATGGACTTTCTGCAAAGCAGGTTTGTTTTACTTGTATATTTTGAATGGATTGGCTGTTTCCAACACAGATCCGATTATGGTGAAATTCGAGTGTAATTTTTAAAACTGAATTCTCACGACTGTATATGATATGATGTAGTTTAAGATGCTGAATCGAAATAACAAACCCTGCAACACCAACGAAGTCGTGAGCACGTGTGAGAAAAATTGTCTGGAATCTGGTCTTAAAAATCAAATTAATTGCAGGTAAAAATAATAAACATTGATTTATAATAAACATCTAAATTTATAACTTTTTCATTTGTTTACTTCAGTTTACCATTTATGACTTTAAGCGAGCTGCCGTTGTGTAAAACCGGAAAGGACACTGCAATCGTAGTATTGGATTCGTTGAAATTTATTCTCAATTTCGACTACGGAGAAAGCTGCAATTGCCCACGTAGATGCCACGAGGTATTCTACACCGAACATTTGAAGGCAACCGCATACAGCCATCAGTCCATTCTGGGTATCTACTTTGATGACGACATAATCGAGATTCTCGAGGAATATTATTCATACACTATCATTCCCTTAATTTGCGACGTAGGGGGCAATTTGGGTCTTTTTTTGGGATTGTGTATTCCCGCAATATTTCAGATCGCAGAATCGTTTGTCGTTCTCGGGATGAAAAAAATTTCTCCACTCTAACTTTATAATCTCACCCAAATACAATACTGTACTGTATAAGTACTGCAGCCACAATCCCAAGCACCCAACACTCTTTAAAGTCTCATAATAAAGACTGATTTACAATCTAACCTCACGGTTTATAGTCATTTCCATAAACAGTACGGACTTATCGTTTGTTCCTATTACCGTAATTTTAGATATGTTTTTGTCTGAAAAATTATCAAGTTCCCAGAAATCATATATCCACAGCTTGTTTAAAGAACTCAACACAAATCTACGCATATTTGTAAAGTGATTGCAATTATTTGTCAATTCATTAAAAATTTTTTTTGAAGTTTTAGCACAATTCATACTTGTATTACACTACAGCACTGTGTTGATAAGAATTAATTTCTCTCCTCACGACATGATCATGATGTAAATATTAGCATAATTAAGATTTGAAGGAATAAAAATCATTTATTAGCTGTTGCAGTGACGTGATGACGAAAATTGCATCACGAAAATCAAAAGGAGAATATGATTATGATTTTTAACTTTGAATGCATCTATTTTGTTTCATTCTAGACAAAAAAAGAAAAATCAATAAATAAATCAAAGTAACAATCTTCTATATTGTACTAGTAAACTAAGAAAGCAAGGAAATACATTTTTAACAGACTGTACCAGACAATGTGGTGTTGCATTTATTGTTGGTTTCCATGTGATTTTTTCGTTTGATAATCGGGCCTAAAGCGTTTCCCATGACGCAGGCGGATTTGAGCAATTTTCAGGGGGTTCTGTGATCTCTTGGTCAAAATCCTGCAGCATCCTGATCAAATCTACGGAGGTGTATTTGATCAGGATGCTGCAGGTCTTTTGCAGATAGATAACTTCTTTCCTTCTCACCCTCTTTCACCTTTCCAGCTGAAAAACCTAGTAAAATTTTTTACTTGTTTCGGTCAGAATTTCAGTCTTTTTGCAAATATTTTAGAAATTTGGACTTTGGTGGTTATTTTTGTACAAAGATTTGCAAAATTTAATCCACCAGATTTATTTTTACAAAAACTATGTGCATTAAAACTACAATTCAATCAATAAAAACGTACGTACCTAATTATGAAAGTGACTTGATACAACTTTAAGAAAAATCCCCTTACGGTATGAAAAATATCTTGAAGCAATGTGACATGCAACTAACGCATCGATAGTCGAAAAATATACCCAGAAGAACAAGTGTTGTGCACTGCAAAAGTCAAGAATGTTGAATTCCCTTCCAAACTTACTCCTTTCAGAGTGTTTTTCCAATACTTTTTTCTGCTATAACTGTACTGCAACCAACCTTCATAAGGAAAAGAGTGATGCCAAACAGGAAAGTTTGATAGAAATTGTATTTGATCACCACAAAGGCAATAGATAAGGTATAGTTGGGCAGAGAGTGGTCGTGATCACCAATAGGTGTGTAAATAATATAATTCAAACTTTATGTGACTCAGAAGTATAAGGAAAAAATAATAAAAACAGGGAAAGTTTTGTAACCACATAAAAAAGGTCTGATGCTTGAAAAATGTCATAAAAGAGAAAAGCTATCGATTTATGAAAGAAAACAGAAGTAAAGAGATTTCAAGAGGGTATTGTACGAACAGGAGCCAAGGTTGTTGTGCTCACATAGCTTATAACTGAAATTTTATTTGCAATATAGATTAACGATGCTGCACCCTGTGCTGTACATTATTACATTTTATTTCACTTTCCATTTTAAAGTATAGTCTGTTCGCTTATTTCAAGATAGTTCAAAATGTCCTGTGATTGGTCGAGAAGTTTGGACAAGGAGCATCGTA
>JAQFZO010000765.1:0-20765 GCA_034695885.1 Geophilus flavus | reverse complement strand
TTTGGGGTCGAATAATTTATCCCCTTAATTATTTACAAAATAAAAATTTCCTCAGGGCAATATTTGGGGTAACAATTAGCAGGTAAGTTCTTATATCGGCGTTTCCCAATTTAATTTGCCTACGGAACCCTTTTATAGTCGGTACAACAGTACAGAACTCCTTCAATATTTTTAACATAAATAAATATTTTCTTGGTTCAGTTTCCAATACCTTTAAATTTTTTTTTTTTAAATACAACAAAAAAAAATTCAAAATCTGTTTAAAAATATTTACCTTCACAGAACCCCAGGGTTCTGCAGTACACAATTTGGGAAGCGCTGTCTTAGATAAAATCGTTTAAAACCTTTTTACAAATGAAAATCTCCCGCAGATTTTGTTGTCGACATGTCTCCATCGACTTCGCAAGAAAATCAAGAAGAGAAACCAGAAGAGACCAGACCAGAGGAAGAGATTAGTGAGGAAAAGCTGACTTTCAAAACAAAAACACCTAGCGAAGACGATTTCGATAGAATTAAATTAATAAGCAATGGTGCTTATGGGTAAGATTTATTTCCTTTTAAATTGATAGGATTTAATTTGGAGGGTTTTGCGGTACGGTTCGAGCGGGCAAGCTGTTGAGGTTCCTTTCACCAAAAGCTGGAAGTTGGATTTGTCAAATGGCTTGCACTATCCAGACTTGTGTGTTTTTTCCATCGAATAACAGTTTGCGACAGCTGGTTGGAGCAAGACATTTTGGGTTTGGGAAGTCATTTGCCATCTGTTTCTAGTCTACTAGCAACCCAACCATGAGGGGTAAAAGATTTTTCCCATTGGCTGGGATTTTTCAAGACTCCTTCTTGAGCCAGTTATGGATTTGATGATAAATTAATGTATTGAACGAGAAATAATTGATTTTTTGGTGATAAATTAAATTAATGAGGAAAAACTAATCCATTTTCACAGTCAGCTTGTAGCATGTAGTCCGGCATTATATTCCTTAATTATTAAAATTAATTAAAAGTAATTATAATCGTTTGGAAATGACATAAAATCGTTTGAAAATTGTTCGGGAAAGGAGGAAAATCATACAGAAAATAGTTTGGAGAATTGGGTGAAAAATTAGCGGTATAAAAGTGGAATAATAACTAGTTTGGGGTCGAATAATTTATCCCCTTAATTATTTACAAAATAAAAATTTCCTCAGGGCAATATTTGGGGTAACAATTTTGTTTTAACAAACACTAAAAAATTGCATTACATGCATTTAATATACTTACTATGCAAATGACTTTTAATTCCAGTTTTTGGGTTATAAACACTTTTGAACTCACGAACTGGGAGTTAATACGGTGAGGAACTTATTACCGCTTATTTAACCGCGGAAATTACGAGGAAATTTAATGTACACTGTGGAATTTTTTAAGGAATTCGTTAAAGTTTTATTAAAGCATTAAGTAGTCACCGCTCACTTACTCTAAAATTTAATTTCAGTGCTGTTTACTTGGTTCGTCACAAAGAGACGAGACAACGATTTGCTATGAAACGGATAAACAAGAACAATTTAATGTTGCGCAATCAAGTAGAACAAGTCTTTGCAGAAAGGGATATAATGAGCTTTACCGACAATCCGTTCGTTGTCAGTATGTTTTGCAGTTTTGAAACCAAAGTAAGTTAACTATTCTTTGAATCAATAAAGTATAAAAGTTAATTTCAATTTATTGCCTCGATAGAAACATCTTTGTCTTGTCATGGAATATGTCGAAGGTGGTGATTGCGCTACACTATTAAAAAACATGGGTCCATTGGGAGCAGATATGGCACGTTTTTATTTTGCGGAAACTGTGCTTGCGGTAGAATACCTACATAGTTACGGAATAGTTCATCGCGATCTAAAACCGGACAAGTAAAAACCGAAAATTATAATTGTGAATAAGTCCATCGATGTTAAACGTATTATTATTATTTTTTAGTTTACTAATAACAGCACTAGGACACATAAAATTAACAGATTTTGGATTGTCTAAAATGGGATTAATGAATTGTAAGAAGAAATTTAAAATTTATAATCCAAGTTACAAGCCTTGCGAGAAAAAAATTTATATATTTTGTATAATTACAGTGGCTACAAATTTATATGAAGGATATGTCGACAGGGATACAAGACAATTCACGGATAAGCAAGTGTTCGGTACACCTGAATACATTGCGCCTGAGGTTATTCTTAGGCAAGGTTACGGTAGGTGAAATTAAAATTAGAAATTTAATTATGATTCTAATTTGTTTATTTCCTTTACGTAGGAAAACCAGTCGATTGGTGGTCCATGGGAGTAATTTTGTACGAATTTCTTGTCGGGTGTGTTCCTTTCTTTGGTGAAACGGTGGAAGTTTTATTTGCTCACGTTATAAATGGTTAGCATCGGCATTTTTTTTTTTGTCATTTCTTAATCTTGTCGTGTCTTTAATCTTCCACCGTTACTTTAAATTTTCAGACGAAATTGATTGGCCTGTAGAGGAAGATTGGGAGGTTCCCGAAGACGTTAAAGATATCATCGCACAACTACTACAACAGAATCCTTTAGAAAGATTAGGAACTGGTGGTGCTCATGAAGTGAAAGAGCATATGTATTTTAATGCTTTAGACTGGAATTCGGTTTTGAGGCAGAAAGTTGAGTTTGTACCGCAACTACTTAACGAAGAAGATACGAGTTATTTCGATTGTGAGTTGATAAATTTATTTACACCACGAATTAAACATCGATCGTAATAAATTTTTTACTTTTGCAGCTCGTACAGACCGGTACAATCACGAAATGGAGGAATTAGAAGACACGGACGATACAGACGACATACCTTTGTTCGCTAGTTTTTCATCGTGCTCACCTCGCTACCGAAAAGTTTATTCGAGGATCGAAAAGGAGTTGGAAGACGAACAAGTAAATTGATTCATAATTAACAAAAAATTTTTTGATGTAAAAATCAATTTTTTTTTAATTTTTAGAAACTCCGAGAATCCACGTCACGAGTGAGCTCAAACGTCAAGTCCGGATCGAGTGCCAACGATAATTCGGTTAAAGACTCTTTAGCAAACCAACCGGCACCAATCACTACTCCCGATTCGTCTCAAACTGAGAGCGAAGACATCTCGCCACAAATACAACGACGGCGACGGGTGACGATGCGAGAGATAGTTCCAAGGTTTTCCATATCGACCGAAGACGAACGAAGCGGTACGGGAACCCCCGAACAACACAAAGAACTATCTCCAGTAGAAGAAAGCGAAAAACTGCCAATCGGGGATCGGCAACGGGCATCGGTACCCACGGGACTCCCCGTAGGACCTACGTCAGGTTCCTTAATCGGACCTGTATCTGGCGCGCTGCTTCCTCGTGTCGCCCTTCCATCCGTGGCTCCCGGAGGAATAAAGGGACGCTCGCGATCGGTCATCAAATCGGCCTCTGCTTCGGGCTTGTCTCTGATGATCCCCTCGGATGAAACCAATCCGCAGCCATTGAATTCACCTGGAGGGTCCAGCACGAGTTCGCGAGACACTTCCCCTTGTCGCGAGCTTTCTCCTTTGGTGCAACAGTTGAAACCACCGATCATCATTCGACGAGGCGCTCGTGGATTTGGTTTCACAATCCGAGCTATTCGTGTTTATTTCGGCGATACTGATTTCTATACTGTGCATCACCTAGTGATGGTATTATACATGTTTGGTTTTTATTGATTAGGTTTTGATTATTTAATGTATTTTCTTTTTTATTTCATTACGTAGGCGGTTGACGATAACAGTCCGGCTTTTGAGGCGGGTCTTCGTCCAGGTGACCTGATCACGCAAATAAACGGCGAACCGGTGCAAGGTCTGTTCCACACTCAGGTGTTGCACCTCATCATGTCGGGTAAAGACCGTGTATCGATTAGCGCCACTGCTTTGGAGAACACTTCGATCAAGACTGGAGGACGTCGACGCAATCCCAACCAAAGCAAATTGGCCAAAAAACCCAACAAGCAAAGACGTCACAAACGAGAGACAGACAAGAAGCGCCGCACATCCCTGTTCCGGCGGCTGAGCAACAAGCGCGCGAGTGCAGAGATGCACAACATGAGCGGCGTCCTATCGCCAACCGTACTGACGCCGAGCCGCAGCTGCCAATCGCTCAACCGTTCTCTGTCGTCGCAAGACTCGCTGCCGGGCTCCCCAACAAGGATCAAAACTCCACATTCGCCACCGATGAACCGTCTTTTCTCCCCGTCTGATTCACACTCAACTAACAGTTCCTCGCAGAGCAGTTCGCCGTCATCCAGTGTCCCTAATTCTCCCGCTGGATCCACACACTATCCTCGACCTAGTTCCTTGCATGGACTCAAACACAAACTGGCAGCGAGCATGCGCTCGCCACATCGTCGCAAATCGGTGGGTCACATTCCTCTGTCACCTTTGGCCCGTACACCGTCACCGTCCCCGGCACCCAACAGCCCCACGCGAAGCCCCAGTCCGTTGGCCTTTCCGCACAATTCGCCAAACTCTTGCGGGTACCAACCCGGAAGTTCCAACACGACCCAGTCGTACAGCCCCGGTTCTGCTTTGACTCCAAGTTCGACGAAAAAGGCGTTTGCACGGCCCAAAAGTGCGGAACCTGGCTCACCGTTGCTACGACGAGCGCTGTCCCCCGACCGAATGCACTCGCGTTCTGTCGACGCCAAGGGTCGGCGTGATTCGCCACCTCTTTCCATTTCCCCTCTCGTCACCCCGTCGGCCTCGCCACCCGGCGGTGGCAAGGCTCTTGCAATTACACCAAAAGTGCTCGTTACGAGTCAGTCGCCTCCTGCCGTGTTGAGTAGTGCGAAAACGAGCACCAGCGTCCAAGGCGTGTTTCCCTTTCCAGCAAAACCTCCGCAGTCGCCGGGCCCGTGTCATCTGACACTGCGCTCGGCGTCCGCGGACGCAGCGCTGGACAAAGGCCAGCCTCAGACGTTGGTCACGGTGACGACGAAAACTCTGCCGACTGCCGAAAGAAGTTCTCGAACGAGCGACATTCCGAGCGACACCAAGACGCAGCATCGAGCTAACACTCGCGAAGCGACCAATAATTGCAGAGAGGTCAAAGCTACACCTAACGACAGTGATTTAGCCAGCAAAATCGATGAACCGCCGATTATGACGGGCAAAGAGCTCAAGAAAAGCGAAGGGCGAGCGACGTTACCAAAATGTAACGCCAAAGGCAAGAATTCGGATAAAAGTGGTGGTGACAAACGGAAAAAAGACGGCGGCGGCGGCGGCACCAAGTCGTCGGACGGGGAAAATGCGGAGAAGAAAGATGATGCGGTGACTTGTGGTGGTAGTGGTGGTGGTGCAAAGCGAAAAGATTCGACGGGTAGTATAAAAGCAGAGGATGGAGTTAAAACAAGTGAAAAATCGAAATCGAAAGGAGGCAGTTTGTCAGCCGATAATGTAACTCGTAAAAACAAAGGCGGAAATTTGGAGAAACGAGACAATTATAAATCGAGGAGTTGAGTTTGTTGAATTTACTTGTTTTCATGATGATGATGTTGATGATGATTATGATAAGCAATCATTTGTAATATTTATTATCATTCAAATCTACCTTTTCCTTTTATTTTATTTTGTTTTATTTTATTTTATTTTCTCTTTGGGAATTTAGTTTTCTTTTGTAAATTTTTTTTCCCTTTTTTGTGGTGCAAATGAATGTGCTCGTGATGGACCGATTTTGAATGACTTTTTTTTCTTTCAATTTCTCCTTCACCTACAAATTTTTTCGCCTTAATTAATGGCGATGTGTCAATAAACTTTTGTAAATATTATTGAAATTAATTTTATCTCAAAATGAAATAGCAAAAGTTTTGGAAGAAATGTTGCGGTGGTTTATTTACAACTTTTAAGCAATCATATTTTAAAGAAATACAAAATCAGGTGCCTATTTACCGTATAATTTCAAGACTTTTAAGACTACCGAATAACCCTAGGGTTGCTGTATTTCATTATTTCATAGTTTCGGCCGGAAAATTAATTTTCTCGTGTTTTTAACACCGGAGTATTCATTGCCAGACTGTTTGGTACCAAACGAATTTTAAAAATTCACTAATGAAATCTAGTAACCCTATATTATCGGTCCATCACTGAATTTTCAAAAAAAAGAAAATAAATATATATGTATATACATACATGATAATTATAACATGATGGATAAATTTTTTTTTATTACTTGCAGCTTTTAAACATTCGTTTTTGCCATGCTTTTGTGATTTAATTTTGTTTTAACTGCAAGCTAAGAGAAAAGGTGGTTGAATCCCATCTTGTTAAAAACGAAACAGAATGAACTAAAGAAAAAAATGTGGTACCGTTTTTGTTGTATGATTCTTTATTTTCTTCTCATTTTTTAAAAAAAAAATAATAATAATGAAGATATATCAAAAAAAAGTTTATATCAGGATCTCGTAATCGTGGTGCATGTTTGACGTTCATGTTTTTTGTCTCTTGTGACGTCATCAGGCAGCTGTTTTACAAATAGAAAAAATTACAAAAAATAATCTGAATTAAATGTAGTGTTGTATACGATGTCGGGATCAACTTTATACATCATTTCTTCTCACTGAGACCGTTCCGTGATCGAAGCTGTTAGGTTTTAATTTTTTGTGTGTTTATATTGAACTCTAGTTGACTAATGATGTGAATTTTTTTTCTTATTTCCCAGTTGTTATGTTGTTTGAACTGATAGTGCTTGTTTACAAAGAAATATGTTGTAGCTTTGTTCCTTTAAAAGGCAAATGTTATTCATTATTGTGCCACTGTCTGTTCTCTTGTTTTTATGTACATTTTTGTTAGTTTAGTCGAGTGTGGTATTTGTAGATTTGATTGGCAAATGAAGTGAAATGGACCTTTTTTTAAGTTAATTTGTGTTTGTAGTTGGCATAAAATCTGCACCAACGAAATCAACATAATAATTTTATTGTTATTGCTTTTACATGACACTAATATTCTGAAATAGTCTAATTATTCGAGTAAAATAAACAGATGCTGTAAGATGAGAGATGGGAAGATGCTGGGACGTTATTAATATTAGATTTCAGTAATAGATGGCGCTGTCAAAATCGAAACTCACTGTAGCGAAGACTAAATATACAAACCACGTCGTCAAACATCACCGACAATGTTTAAGCTCTTAGCAACTGAAATTTAAATTTTCGCTTGTTGACTTAAATTTCTCTGGTAATTTCTTCAATTCTGGAAAAGAAAGTGATTCAACGGCGCTGACTTCTTTCAATAGCTTCACATTTTTTCCGGTAGGAGGTCATACTCCCGTCCCGCCTCCATTATTATTTTTATTAGTTTGCCGCGTTGAAGATGAAAAGAGAGAAGAGAATTGCACCCATAAAGTTAAAATTTGAACACTTAATTTTTTATTATGAATCACCACTATGATGAAGTTTGTTTATCGTCTTGCCCTAACTTCACTCGTCGTTTCGCTAGTGCTTGTTCTGTTTTCATACTCAAAAAGAAAACAAGAACACGCCTCCGTACGTTACTTCCAAAACACCAGGTACTGCAAGTTGCTATTTATTTGATTACGAGTTCATTTTTTGTGCATTTCTTTTCTAGTACGAATTTTGACGTTTTAAACACCACTTTGAATCGCTTGACAACAACTACGCAAAAACCTGTAATTTCGAGAATAGTTCTTTCCGTAGTAATATGCAACGATCGTCTGAACGAAACATTAGTGATGCTCAAATCAGCTCTTACTCTGACAAAAACTCCAATTCATTTTATTCCTATGATCGAGAATGACCTAACCAATACGCTCGAGAAAACGGTGAAAATAACTAACCGCAATATAGTACTAAAAATCTAATATAATCTAATATTAACAGTTAGCATCGTGGCCTGCAAAAATACAACGCAAATTAACATTTAAAATATATCCCATTACATTTCCTTTGGATGTAAAGGAAGCGTTAGAATGGAGAAAATTATTCAAACCTTGTGCAGCACAGAGACTTTTTCTTCCTGTGAGTTTATTATTATATTAACTGCTTGAATTTTTTAATTTAACATTGAAATTATTTTTTGGCAGACTTTACTAGAAGACATAGATGCCCTGCTATATGTAGATACAGATATTCTATTTTTACGGCCATTAGAAGAATTATGGCATTTCTTTTCACTCATGAATTCTAGTCAAATGGCAGCTATGACCCCAGAACACGAAGATTATGCAACTGGGTGGTACAATAGATTTGCCCGCCATCCTTACTATCAACCTTTAGGTATTCAATACGGATACCCCACTGATTTTTCGGCAACGGATGGTCCAACTCCTCGTTTAGTCTGGAGAAAATTATGGGAGCAATTTTGAAATTATCGAGACCACCAGAATAGTTTTAGCTGCCTTCAAATTTTAAAACAAACTTTGGTCTAGAAATTTAGATGTCATTTATTCTCATTACAATGGATTTTAATGAGAATAGGTGGTTTCTAAAATTCAAAACTCACTCAAACTCTTTATATTTAACTCTAAATGTGGCTTCAAAGTGAGAGTGGTCGACACAGATCCATTCCATTCCATTTAATTTCAATTTTTAGCAGTCTCTGGTGCTTTAGAGACAGGAAAGGTGTATTGCTAATTGTTGTTACATAATCTCAGTTGGTTGGGACAAACTAACTAATCGGGCAAATCGGAATCAAGGTTGTCGGAAAATCAGTGGTTTACCCTTAGTAAATTTTTACTGTAATTATCATATGTTTTATTATTAGGTGTCAATTCAGGAGTAATGTTAATGAATCTAACTAGAATGAGGTTGTTTGAATGGCAAAAGAAGATTATGCCCATTTATAAAGAATATAAATATAAATTAACTTGGGGAGATCAAGATATTATAAATATTTTATTTTACTTTCATCCTGGTATGTATATTATATTTTTTTTTTTAAATTTATTTCTGAATCGTATATTTATTCATTTTAGATAAGGTTTACATTTATCCCTGTGAATGGAACTTCCGGTCAGATCATTGCATGTACACCAGTGTGTGTAAATCGGCGGAAGCCAACGGTGCCGCTGTGTTACACGGCAGCCGATCCCTTTTCCATAGTGGAAAACAAATTGCATTTAAAGCTGTGTACGATGCATTCGAAAAGGTAATTTTTTTTTGGTAGAAGAGATGTTTGAATTGTTGGTCATTTCGTTTTGGTTTAATTTTAGTATAATTTTGAAGATGACTTGAGGACGCATTTGCTCGTTCCTCTCCAAATGTTACTCCAAGATGCAATTCGAACAAATTGTGGCAAAATAAAAAGGATATTTTTGAAGTCACTGTCGAAATACATTCAGGAAAATCATACATAGGAACTTTACTTATAATGTGATGTGATTCTGTTATGTGCCAATTTAAGGATTGTGTATTTTATATTCATTTTTTAGATTTCATTTTACATGAAAAAGGTACCAATATAATTTTAAGTATAGTAAATATGTAAATACATTAATGTAGAACTACTAAAGATGGAAAAAATTATCTACAAATAAAATCAAGACTGCAGCTATTGCTTGCTCAAAATTGTACAATTACAAATAAATTTTTTTATACTTATTACTGTACAAAGTATTTATCTTTCACACTTACACTTTGTGCAACAAACTAATCTAAGCTAAAGGATGAAGTAATCTTAAAGATGTCGTTTCTGTTATGTATGGAAAATTTGTGGGTTTTTAGATTGTTTATGTTGGCATCTGGTTTAATTCATTTTTTTTTTTTGCTGCAAGTTGATACAGTACGCATGATAACGCAGGAATGAATGGCTTCTTTATTCTAAATTAAGAAGGGCAAAAAAAACTCCCTTTTTTACTCTTAAAATTACATCACTTCATATTAACTGCAAAAGTTTCCACAGGAAATTTTAATTCAGTGAAAATGAATCGACAGATGTTTGGATGGTTATTCGTTTATTTTATTTACTGCATAAATGCAGACACAAAAAGCCAAGACTACACTCGAGAGGTTAAGCGATATCAGAGAGAACTCCTGGCTCTGACCGAGAAAATCGACTCCGTGGTCAAGTTGGAATGGCGCATCTCAAAACTCGAAGCGACGTTGACTTCGATGGAGGACAGCAGGCATGCCGAAGATCCATCTCAAACGTTAATGGAGATACCAGACTACGATGAAGGTCACGAATACACGGACAAGCGGGAATCGTTGGCAAACATCAATAAAACTGTGGTGGAGGCTTTAAAGAAGGTGCAAGATATGCAGACTAATGTCGATCACATTCAGAATCAAGTGACTGAACTTAATGAAGAGGTTTTTATTTTTTAGATTTGTCGAGAATTATTATTTTGATATAGCATTTATATGTTAATAGGTTTCTGTTATAGAGGATTGGAGGCAGAAAGTAAATCTCGACACCGAGCAAGTGGACGAAATGGGGAAACGGATGGAAGACTTCGATTTGACGCAACAAGAATTGAATGTTATGACTCGACAACTTCAAAACGAGACTCATGATTTGAGAGGTGATGTTGCAAGTGTTAACGAGTGGGTGAGGAGGATGAAAGTCGATTTCCAGATGGTTTTTGACTCGATTCGAGCAGATATAAGCGAATTATGGAAGGAGAATCAAGAAAATGAAGCTGATAAGATCACTATCGTAGGCAGTGATAGTTCATAAGTGTCATGAAAATGTTTTTATTTTATTTTATTTTATTTTGTAAACACTTTAAATTCAGAAACTGTATACGTACAGACTGTAGTTTAAAAAATTAGAAATGTTGGAGTTTTTATGTTATGGTAATTTTTATTGTAATGTTATATAGAATATAGAATAAAATACAAAACTCCCCCGACAATATAAATTCTAAACTACATATTTAAAAAACCAGCAATCTGCTAAATTGTAACTCGCTCGAAATCGAGTTGCAACGATAAAAAAACCATGTTTCTTGCATGAGCACGCAACTCTTTGTAGGAAAATTGCAACACGGTGGAATCCTAAAAATGCGCTTGTTGCAAAAATAATAATGGGTTGCATTACATTGATTTTTATTAACGAGGTGCAACTCGTGTTGCGAATGTGAGTAAGCACGACTTTCTAATGAGCATGATTGCAAAATAGCTTATTGCAAATGATCGATGAGCGAATTGCAATTTTTTAGTTTCAATCACTTTTGCATCTTAGCAAGAACAAAGTTTCAATTTTCAAGTTTTACTAGTTCGATGATGCACACCAGAATCTCGCTTCCAATATACTAAAAACAAATATTTTTTTCCAAGTGCAATCAAAACATGCGGTTGAAAGATGTCAAAACAGCTATATTTTTTTGTTTTCTATGGAAAAAATTGTGGATTTTAGGAATGTTTATGTTGGCATCTGATTAAATTCACATTCTTTTTTCCCCCCAACAAGTTAATATATCGCACGCATGTGATAACTCTGGATTGAATAACTTCTTAATTGTAAATGAGAAGTACCAAAAAAAACCTCCTTTTTAACTCTTAAAATTACATTACACTTTTGCTATATATTAACAGCAGAAGTTTTGTCAACGTTTGAACTTTGAATCGACAGATGTTTGGGTGTTTGTTCGTATACTTTGTTTACTGCATAAATGCAGATTTAAATACCCGCCAAAATTTTGTTTGCTTCACTCAAGAGGTAGCAGACAAGGATGAAGATTTGAACATCAATAGAACTCTAGTGGAATGGAAAGCTTTACATCAAGTCCAAGACTTGCAGACTAATGTCGACCATATTCGGATCGAGTTACGGAACTGACTGAAGAGGTTTTTAGCTTTTTTTTAAAAAAAAGTTTGTTGGCAATTAATTCTTTGATGCTTGCATTTGTTCATTATAGATTTCTGCATCGAAGGACTGGATGCTGAAAGAAAATCTCGATGCTGGGCAGGTGGCGAAACACATGAGGAAACAGATGGAAGAGTTTGATTCGAAGCAACAAGATTTGATTATTATGACTCGACAACTTCAAAACGAGACTCATGATTTGAGAGATGATGTTGCAAATGTTAACGAGTGGTTGATGAGGATGAAACACGATTTCCAGAAGGTTTTTGACTCGATTCGAGCAGATATAAGCGAATTATGGAAGGAGAATAAAGAAAATGAGGCTGATAAAATCACTACCGTATTGTAGGCAGTGATACATAGTTCATACGGTAAGCATCACAAATATCTTTTAAATGATGTACTGTATTCACATACCGTATTTTCAGTTCAAAAGCTGTTTTCTTATTAGACTATAGGTTAGAGTTTTATTATGTTGTGGTAATTCTCATTATAATGAAATGTAGAATAAAATACAAGGCAAAATGTATTTTCATATTCTTCCGTTTTCATTAGAAAAAATAAACTGAAATAACTGCATCACCGTCATTACACTTGAAAACATGCGATTGAATAGCCAAAAATTCGTTAATGATGTCATATTCTATTTCTTAAATCAGATTTATAAATCGTAAATCTGCACGAGACAAAATTTAGTACTTATATAAATCTCATTTGCCTCCAATATCGTCCCCCTCGAAAATGGCAAACCGTTCCTATTTTAATTACTTTACCCCATAGAGATTTTCTTTACCTACGTACCGTGGGTAAAGATGTTTGACATCAAATTTTTTTTTTAAATGATAAAAAATGTTGAATAACATGACTATTATATTAGAACGCTCTCTCTTCAGACGAATATTGCCATTAAAGTTATCGATGAAATAAAAGTGACAACTTCAACGTCAAATCTTATTACATTAGTTTATAAATGAAATGATTTTTCCGCTATTTCGTTTTCCGTAACCACATGAGCAACATCTGGTATCCAATTGCTTAAAATTAAGTGGAATCAATTTTCAAAATTTTGCTTTCTCAGTGTATAAATGTCGAGTGCTTTTAAGATTGTGGTCATGCACTTCATTTGGACGCAGCCAACTCGTAACCTGCTTTAAGAAGAAGAAAGAAGAAAAAAAGATTTTTCAAACCCGATTCCAAATTTTACTTGCGTCCTCAGCTGGATTCATCAATAAAATTATGTGTGGCCCTTAATCAAACTGATTCACTTTTTACTGTACTCCATATTGTACTGTACACTCAAGTTCAAACATCCCAAAATGACATTTGTTTTAAATGTTCAACATGACACATCATTCGATACTCGACATCCGAACTTAAACCGATTAACATGAAAACATCGTTTAGTAGGTACGTACCGTATACAGTTGACGTCTTGATAATGTTCAACAATAGGGGAAGAGGAACCTAACTTTTACCAACCTTAGTTAACCTAAACTAACGTATTCATAGTAAACTGGATTCCAATTCCGGTCTCCTGCTCTACATGGTATCATTCTTGTATCATTAGTATTTTTTACTAATGACATGTACAAGAATCTACATCACATACCTATCTGCTAATCATGGTTTCGTTCCTCAGTAAAAGTTCTACAGTTTCTCACATGGCGTCGCTACGGTACGATCGGAAGGACACGTGAGAGGGTTATGCGTGAGGACACGACGGAACGGAACGGAAACGTTCACAACACTTCATCCACAGACGAGCAAATATAATTCAGTGTTATGACTTTAGAAACGTAGATCAAAATGATCGAAGATGTTACGGAAAAAGAAGGCACCATAGATTTTCTGAACTTCTTGGACCAAAGTGATGTATTGTCATTGGCCGAAACCATTACTAAGAAATCAATTAAAATTGAAACAGTAGAAGGTATAAACATAATACGCCATTTGATACGCATATTTTTCATTCTGTTGATATTCTGTTAATGGTCTTAACTTTATTATAGATGCCAAGACTAGTATTTGCTGCTACGCCTCAAATGCGAGTGACGTGTTACATCGACAAAAAATAAACAAAAAATTGATTTTCAATTACTTAAATAAAAATGGCATTTATATCGATCCAAATGCCATTAAAGGAGCGATGGTATCCACCGTAATTGACTTCTGGAAAGAGAAATACCAAGTGGGACAAATCGTAGTACCTGCAGTGCTTTCAAACTCCAACACGAATAATTATCTGAATGCTTCAAACTCGAACACAAATAATTCTGTGGATGCGTCCATCACCTTACTAGAACAAATGGGAGAAAATTTCTGCAACTGGTTTTATCAAAACCTAAACTGTATCCATCCAGTTTACAAACAAATGACTGCTAACCCGAGTACGGACGTATTTTCTACATCTCATTTTTATCCCGATTGCCAACTTATAGTGACCGAATACGACTCGTTCGGCTCAGTGACATCAGAATCAACATGGTCGAGTGCTGACGATAGTTTTAGGTGTTTATCAAATTTAGTTTTGAAACAAGAATTATTTTTCCAACCGAACGTGAATACGGGTGTTAAAGCCAAACGGGACGTCCACGGTTTAATTCAGATAGCTGTTGGCGGAACTGTTTATCACAGAAGCAATTGTGTTGGAGTTTTTGAACAGATGTTTGGTTTAGCAAGAGATGTAATGCGAGCTGATTTGTGGAAAATTAAATATTCAAAGATAAATTTAAAGCATAATTTACCGACACTGTCAAACTCAATGGCATGCTTATAATTGTAAAACAAAAAAAAAATGGCTATTTTAAATCTATTTGTGTGTATTTTAATCGTAAATTACAACGATGAAAATTCACGTCTGAACAGTGATAACTTGAGTGATTTGTGTATTTAAAAGTAATATTGAGATGCAATTATTTATATCAACAATTTATTGTAGTATTTTCAGGAAATACACAATCTGGTAATAAAAAATTACTGATTATCCTCAGCAAACCTCCCACAATGAGCAAAACGAAGGCAGCTTCCAAAAACGTCACGAACAAAATCCAGGGCAGACACGACAAAAACATGAATTCTTCACGGCCCATTGGTAAAGGACACGCCCAGAAATCGTCATTTGGTTTTCTGCCGAGGCATGGTGGACCCCGATTTGGACGACCTACCCAGAAAATGCGTTTTAGAAAACAGGCGCAGAGCTCGAAAAATCTCGGAGAGTCGTAATCACTCTCTTCTGATGATGACGTTTCAGAGAGAGGTGGTTGCTTATTCCTTTTCTCTCTCCTGGGACGAGACGTTGCTTCGTTTAACGAACTGCGGGAACTTGTCAAATCCGTATCGTAACCATGTGTCTGCGTTAGCCGGTTTCGCCGCATGTGGGGACAAGATCTGCACATAAAGTCCTTGTCCTTTCGCTGATTTTTTAATACCAAGTTTACAAAGTTAAGATTAATGAAATCACAATTTATTGAATACTTACACAAGCCATGATCGATTTTTGATGGTTGTAAAAATCTTGGCTTGACGAAATGATTAATTAAAAAAAATTTATTCCACCATTTATATTGTTATTGTTAACATCAGTTGCTAGGGGAAACGTTACAACATCGTTTTCTATTTATAATTCAATTTTAAATTTTTTTATAAAGCTAAAATGTATTCCAGTAATTTTGTGTTAAATGAAGTTCCCGTAAACGACTCGCGAAAGATTCGACTGAAATGAAACCGGCAAAATTACGCCCGGCATAGTCGACTGATTTTTGAATATTGGCAGGATCTAGTTGAAGATTGTACACTAAATTGAAATTATCAACGATATGAAGAGCCTCGTTTATAGCTAAGTAGCCTCGTTGATCGTCAGAACTGCTTCTGAGTGCGGTTATCAAACGGTCGTATCTAGGAAGCCATTCTTCCTGCACCAGTGGCACGTTTGATGGAGAAAACTGAGCTGCACTCACAGGATTTGAATAGTTCGCAATATTTTGTACTTTGGGTAATGGCCCCATGGGTAAGGTAGGCGTTCGTGCTCTAATAATTTTTCTCTTGGAAGGTTGAAAGAGAGTCTGTGACTCCACCTTTGCTCTTTCAAAAAAGCTTAAAAATTCTGTAATGTTGTACACCCCATAACCTCGCTTATCGCAAAAAACCAATATTTTGTCGAGAACATCGTCAGCAACTGTTATATTAGCCAATTTGAGTAGTTGTTCTATCTGTTTAAAAAAAAATAAGTCAAATATTGATAGAAAAATTATAAAATTGAGGGTTTTACTTGAGGTTTTGAAAGTATTCCTCTTCGTCCACTGTCTAATTCATACGCATGACGGCGAAGGACGTCCAACCGCATGTCATCATCTTCTAATTCTTTCTCCAATAGTTGAATCACCCGGGATTCATCATACGCCGTATGATTGGTGTTTGCAGGATACAGAGAATTTTGTGTGCTCTCTCTCGACACCTTTTGTCTTTGAATTGGCTGCAATTGCGGAGTTCTCGTGATGGGTTGAGATGTCGACGCAAGAGTAGAAGATGACGAAGATCGACTGTTGTTTATTTTCTCCAAATCTCTGCTGGGTGGAAGTTGTTTTTTGCAATTGATGAGGTAATTGAGCAGATTTTCAAATTGAACACCAATCGGTACGAAATTCGTTCCAAATCGTTCACACAAGATTTGGAGAAGATACGGTGGAATAGGCAACTGAAATAGAAATTGGTTGTACGTAATTTAGTAAATTTGTTGTTTATATTAGTTTTACATACTTACCCTATGTTGTGCAGATATGGCAGCCAATGTTTTCGGTGTAGTTAATCGATTTTGTTCTAAATCTCTCTTTTTAAGATCGTCTAGAATCAAGGTTAGTTCCCTTTCGTCATAATTTCTTAAAACAGAATGTATTTCTCGCCACAAGTTGACATCGTAGTCCGGATTCATCTCGTAAGCACTTCCCGTTTGCTTAATTGGAGGTAACACGAGAGGTCGATTACGATAATTGTCAGATATTTGGTCTATTGAATTCAACGATCTACTCTTCTGTAAGTTTCCGGCGCTAGGAGGATTCCTTAGCATTGCATGAAAAATTAAAGCGATCGATTTTATCATTAGTAAAAACAAAATTTCAAAATGTCTCACGTTTTGGACCTCCATATGACCATCCGTTGCCCTCCTATTATTTTCACATCAAAATCTGGTTCTGGACTTTTCCTAAGATGTCCTAGCCTTGACATTTAGGAAATTGTCGTAGGAGTAATTCGAGGTGTGAGTGTCGCTTGTAAACATTTGATGTGAATAATATTGACCTCTAGCACCCATGGTAACCATAGCAATATAAAAACACACATTTCGTAAATAAGCTATTTATTTTTTATGAAGAAATCAATTGAATTATTTAAATTCAAGAAATTTTATTTTCAGCCTTTATTGTCTTGAAGAAAAATCAATGCCAAGTTTCTTAACCTAGTGTTGGACGAATTGGAAAATTTTCTCATGCAATCCATTACCGGTTGAGTTGTTATTTCTGAAATAGCGTCATATGAGAGTTCATTGACTCGTTAATAAATTTTTATGTAGTACTGTACACGTACCTTGCTTCGATTCTGGCTTAATCAAAAACATTAGTGTTGTTACAGCATTTAATACTGTTTCTTCGTTAGAACTAAATTTTAAAAAATTAAGAAATTAAAATAATAAATAATAAAGAGAATATAGATTGTTTTATAAATATGTTCACCTTGATAAACACCGAATTATTAATGGAATTCCACCCATTTGAATAATGTGGTCTCTGTTTGTCGTATCTAAACATAAATTACAGAGTCCGCCTAAGGAAAATTCTACCAGCTGATTATTATCGGAAGTCAAATTATCTGCAAATAAAATTTGTAATTAATTAATAAATAATTGACATAAATATTTACTGACGAAATTACCTAAAAATAAATCCAGGACATTTAGATCTCTTAAAAAGGAATAATTTATTGGATCATACGAAAAATTCGCCAAATTTGCCATGATCTGTTCTCGAGCTTCTGCAAGAAAAAAATATTTCATAAAAATGTGTCTTTCGTTTTATTATCATTAAAACCACCTTCTGAATCAATGTCTTGAAATTCTGTCAGTAGACTTTGTAAATATTCAAACCGTCCTGCATCATCAGACTTTGTCCGTTTTTGTAAATACTTATAGCTAAACATGATGCCGATGACAGTCAATCAGATGTCAATAATATTTTAGTGAATACTCGTTTAGTTCCCTTTATCGCCGTTTGGAGTTACTGACTGGAATGTGTAGTCGATAATCGCTCCATTCACTTTCAAGTATCAACGTGTATGTACGTGTTTCTACCGCGTGGTTTCCAAGATGGGTAAATTAAATCTAACATTTCTCCGTTACATGTCCGAAGACGAATTCCGTATTCTACACGCCGTAAGTTTTTCTTAGTTATATTTTAATTAGCTAAAAATAATCAATTCGCTTGTAAACTTTCAGATAGAAAAGGGAATGCAGAACCACGAATTGATACCAGGAAATTTAGTCGCAAGGCTCGCTCATATTCGTGGTGGTGGATGTTATGAATTATTGCGTGAACTAACTAAGAATAAACTCTGTGTTTACGAACGAGGAAAACGATGTAAAGAAAAATTACAATTTGTTTGCTGGTGTGAAATTGATTTTAAAAACATCTTATTTCAGATGATGGTTACCGATTGTCTACCCTCGGTTATGATTATTTGGCATTACAAGAACTAACGAAACAAAATGTTTTGAAGTCGGTCGGAAATCAAATTGGTGTTGGAAAAGAATCGGACATATACATAGTTATCGATGAAGAAAACACTCAGTTGTGCATGAAACTTCATCGGTAATGTGCATTTGCTGTGGTTTGATATGAAAATTTCTTTAGCTAATATCGCTTCCAACATTTCATAGACTTGGGCGCACATGTTTCCGAAAGATAAAAGAAAAAACGTGACTATCATAAAAATAAGAGCCCGTCGTGGTTGGCCCTGTCAAGATTATCAGCTGTCAAAGAGTTTGAGTTCATGAAAGTATGTCAAAAATAATTATTTTTTTTATTATAAAAGGGAATAATAACTTATTTGAAAATTAGGAATTATACTCAAGGGACTTTCCTGTGCCGAAGCCGATTAAACGCAATCGTCATTGTGTCATAATGGAATTGGTTGATGGCCATCCACTGTAATGATTTCATTTCTTTCTCTAGATTACGGTGATGATTCATGAGAACTTTGTTTTTTTACAGCTGCCACGTTCGAGAGTTAATCGATCCTGCCGCTTTATATGACGAATTGATGAATTTGATCGTAAATTTAGCCAATCATGGAGTTATTCATGGCGATTTTAACGAGTTTAATATTATGATTGATGAAAATGATAAACCAACTATAATTGATTTTCCCCAAATGGTTTCTGTATCGCATGAAAATGCGGAATGGTATAAACCTTTGATTCATTTCACTTTAGAGACACGGATAAAGCTTTATTTTATTTAGGTATTTTGATCGTGATGTCAATTGCATTCGAGAATTTTTCAAAAAGAGGTTCAATTACGAAAGCGAACTATTTCCGTCTTTTACTGACATAGTGTAAGCATTACGTTAGAAAATCATGAAATGTGGTATAACGGATTTTCAATTACAGTCGCGAAGATAACATCGACGAAGTCGCTAAAGCTAGTGGTTTCATTAAGATAAAGGATGAAGAGTTAACGGAGGAGACGGGACTCGAAGACGATGATGAACAAGACCAAGAAGCGAAGAAAGATTTGGAAGCAATTTTAATGGAAGCGTGCGCGGGATCATCAGAATTACAAGATAATGGCAGTAGTGTTAAGGATAGTGACAATGATAGTGACGATACTGGCAGTGAAAGAAACGTCGAATGTGATGACGGACTCTCAACTTGCTCAACCATCATACCTAGGGAGAAGGTACGGGAGGTGGTCAAGAAATCTTTGGCCAAACAACCTAAACAAAAGAAAAGAATTGCAGCAAAAGGAGAAGCGAGCGCTGTAACTAGAAGCAGGAGGGACAATGCTGATGAAATAAGGACAAGTTATGCTTGGGGTTTAGATTGAAATATGATATTTTTTTTTTGTTAAATGAAGTTGTCAAATATTTATTTTATGTATGATTATTTGACTTAAATGTATACCACCATTGAAATAAATAAATGAATTCAATCGAATTTAACAAGGAAAATTTCTCGAAAAATGGTTTTGTATCGATAAAGGTTAACGTTTTGAAAAAAACAAATAGCTGAAAATGTCAACCAAAAAACAATGGGCTTTCAGCGTTTAATTTTTATGTAACCGCATAAGTACTTGACATTTTTTTCAATTTTTTTTTATCTTTGCAAATAGGATTCATGATTGATGCATTTCTGATCATGGGAATTAACTTCCCATGATCAATAATTGAAAAAAAAAATTATAAATGCTCTACTTACACAAAGTTATTCGTGGTTGGATTAGTATTGACAGATGCATAGCTCTCGCAGGCGAAATAGTCTCACAAGTCAGTATCGATAGAATAAGCAGTTGGCTGGAGAAATGTGATTTTGAGTCAACTTCGAGCTCTACTAAGCGCTTGTGGTAACGCCGTCTATTAGTAATGTCAGTCATCAAAGGGACATTCTGCCCTTAGCAAAATGTATAAAAATGTTGCTCCTGGTAGGTTTTGAGTGGTAATGGTATAAAAGAAATAACCACCCAAAACCATTCGTATTGAAAAAAAAATTGACAGCCCCTCAAAAACCACTAGAAACTCTTCAAACCCCATTACCAGCACTAGCCTCTTTTTAGCGATCAGATCAGAGTAGATATAGTACTCGGGTCGGGGTGAGACAGCAACAGTTGTTATTTCATAAATCGACCTACAGGCTACAAGAATTCATAAAATGCTGAGTAGAGGAAAAAACAATAGAAAAGTCATGTGCTACGTCAGTGGTGGTTT
>JAQFZO010000764.1:0-20768 GCA_034695885.1 Geophilus flavus | reverse complement strand
ATTTAAAAATTTAGTATTACAAAAATAACAAATTCACGTTTAATTTTACTTTTTTAATGTTCGCAAAATCCTCTGCTTCTTTATTCTGTTGTTCCAAAGAATTACGCAAATCGTCGAGTTCCATTTCTTTAGCCGATTGAATTTCATTTGCTTGATTTTTAATCGTAGTAAGCTCATCTGTCAGTTTTTCAACTTCATTTTGTAAACAGGAATTTTGTTCTTTCAAATCAAAACACTTTTGATCAATATCCTGCAAAAATAAATTAAAAAATTTAGTATTACAAAAATAACAAATTCAAATAAATTTTACTTTTTTAATGTTCGCAAAATCCTCTGCTTCTTTATTCTTTTGTTCCAAAGAATTACGCAACTCGTCGAGTTCCATTTCTTTAGCCGATTGAATTTCATTTGCTTGACTTTTAGTCGTTGTAAGTTCGTCTGTCAATTTTTCAATTTCTGTTTGTAAAGTTGAATTCCGTTCATTTAAATCAGAACACTGTTTTTCAAGTACCTGTGACAATGAAATAAAAATTAATGCCAAAATCTCTCAAACAAATAAAATAAAATATACCAATTTAATGTTCACACTGCCTTCCAGTTCTTTCTTGAGTAGTTCCAAAGATTGACTTAAGTTAACCACTTTCGCTTCTTCAATTGAGTGAAGTTTATTTGCTTGTTTCTTATGTGTATCTAACTCATCTGTCAATCTTTCAACTTCTGCTTGTATAGCAGTGTTCAATTCTTTCAAATCAGAACACTTCATTTCAAGTGTCTATAAAACGCATCATAAAATAAATTAATACTTTAAAAAATCTGACTTAATCCCTTGTTTGTACCTCTTTAGTATGGAATTCATTTTCCAAGTCCGTCTCGAGTTCTTCTATGGTTTGTTGTAATTTATTGATTGCTGTTTCACTTGATTGAAAATCCTTCCTACGTTTGCTATATTCATCTAGCTCACTTGTCAAATTTTCAACTTCCTTTTGCAAGTTTGAATTTTTTTGATTCATTTTACTGTATTGTTTTTCGAGTGTCTGTAAATAAATAAATAAATAAATAAATTATTACACATGATCCTGATTGCATGTTAAATAAATGAAGATACCTTTTTAACTTTTTCTACACTTTCCAGTTCTGCCTTAAGTTGTTCTAGATTTCCAACTAATTGGTTGACTTCAGATTCATACTTTGACTGAGCTTCATCCACTAGTCGGTCTTTATCAGCTATCGTTGCTCTCAACCCATCAATAGTTTCCAGTAGATTTTTATTCTGTTCTTCTAATATTGAATACTATGTATAAAAAATATGTAAAAGAAGCAAAAACAAGATTGAATATATCTCACATTTCAACATTGTCAACATCAAACACGAACCTTTTGAATTTGTTCATCACTTTGAATTTTGCTAACAGCATCAAGTGCCTCATTTTTTGCATCAAGATCTTCACTCAATTTCATATTCTCATTCTTTAGCTCTTCTATAATTTGCTCAGATATTTGAATCGTTTCTTTAAATGACGCCAATTGTGCTCCATAATCCTAAAAATATATATATACTTTAAATTTAGAAATTCCAATTCAAATTATAATAAATACATTTACTAATTCTTCAACCGTGCTATGTGGTTCCTTATTTTCATGCACATCGTCCACTGTTGGCACACACGCTATTAATTCACTTAGTAAAGTTCTAATTTCTCCTTCCTACAATAAATTGCAAAAACTTAATTCATAAATCTCTACCTGAGGAACAAACTCACCTCTTTCACTCTTTCTAAATCACAATGTTTTAGTTTCAGCTCTTCAATTTCTTTCAGCAATAAATTTTTCTCGTCAGCAGACCGAACTTTACTGGACTCAAATTCCTGTAAAACAAATGATTAGTAAATATTTAAATGAATAATACCTATATAATATTAAGTTACCTTTAATAATAAATCGTGTTTTTCTTCTAGGTTCGCTAACTGTTCTTTCAATAATTTTTCGTTGTCACAATCATCACCACCACATTCCTAAAAACAAAGTTAATTTTTCGAAGTTTAACCTCAAATAAATGCTACTCACATCGGTTGTTGGTTCTTTAGATTTCCCATTGTCTTGCAAACTTCTACAAGCATCCTGCAAGTGATCAATGGTTTGACATTTTTCACTGATAATTCTTTCATTTTCTTTAGCTTCTATCTTTATTTGCATTTCTAAAATAATAATTAAGTCTTTTACTTTTTTATTGTCGTTTAGTAACTCCATCAGTCTTTCCTCCTGAGCCTAAATAAAGAAATTTATCATTAATTTTAAAATTATACATTTATTCTCGATTGTAATTCGCCTCTAACCGTTTCTTTCTCCTCTTGTTCCTGTCGCAAGGCATTGTATTTCTCTACCATTTCGGAATATTTCTGTAAAAATAATTCAAGATGTCATCGTTTATCTAATTTATGGCAAACAAAAATGTGCACCAACTTTTGAACTAGTCATACGCACTTCAATTTGCTCCGAAAAATCCTGCCTTTGATTTTCAGAATTTTTTCGCTCAATATCAAGTTCTTCATGGACATTTTGCAATTGATTTTGAAGTTCATCAATCTGGCAATTCTTCAACATCAATTCTTCTTTGACGGTCGATAGTTCGGTGAATAATTTTTCGTTACCAGTACTGATAATGTTTTCTTGGAGCTGAAAGCAAAATAATTTCAAATAATAATAATTCAAGTCGTTTATCAAATTTTGCACCAACTTTTGAATTAGTCATACCGTAAGCCCTTCAATTTGCTCCGAAAAATCCTTCCTTTGATTTTCAGAATTTTTTCGCTCAATATCAAGTTCTTCTTGGACATTTTGCAATTGATTTTGAAGTTCATTAACCTGGCAATTCTTCAACATCAATTCTTCTTTGACGGTCGATAGTTCGGTGAATAATTTTTCGTTACCACTACTGGTAAAGTTTTCTTGGAGCTGAAAGCGAAATCATTTTAAATAATACGAGTATAACAAACCAAAATAGCAAAACTTCTATTGACTATTACTTACATCTTCAGTAAAATTTGTATTATTCCCCTGGTCAAAATTTATTGTCGCAGTAATGAAAGCTTTATCGATAAAAAAATATTTTTTATATTTCAAATTTCAAAAATAATTATCCGATTGACTTTTATAATTACTTACAATTTTCACAGTCAACCGACGATTCCATTTCAATAATATTTCCGAGACTACCAACTCTACGCGGTCGAAACGTAGCCGACGCACCACCCCAAGTTTCTCTCCTTGAATGGTACTAAAACACATTACGGGCGTTAAAAATCAATACGACAAATAAAATTATATTTTATACTTTAGAAACGTGTGGCAAAACAAATGTCCTGCTTGATCGTAAGACTTTTTCATTCATGGTACGCAATTTTTCTTGCAATTGATAAATGTGACTGTCTCGCTCTTCCAATTTCTTTTCTCGATCCTCCAATTTCTTTTGAAAAAGTCCAGTTTGCTAAAAAAAATTTTATTTAAAAATGTTTATAACGGATATATTACTTTAACTAATTTAAAAATTCACCTGTAACTCCGTCTCCAATTGATGGATTTTACTCTCGTACTGTTTCAACAAGGAATCTTTGCTCAAAATGGCATTAATCTTTGGCTCATTTTTAACGGCTCTAGCTCGATCTGCGAACTAATTAAGTCCAAATCTTTAATAAAGTTTTTAAATTATTGTCAATAGTTTACCTTCAGAGTAGACAAACTTTCTTCGTAGACAGCGGGAGTAATATTACAAATTACAGTAGTTTTTGCATTCCCGCCAAGTGAAGGCTTTAAAATTCTAGTAAGATTAGAGTCCCTGTAATTGATGTGTGGACTGATAAAAGAAGCAAAAAAATCAAATTAGTTTGAAAATTAAAAATAGAATGAAATTAAACTTACTTATTGCCTTTGCCTTCACTCAATTTTGAAATAACAAGACTCAGTGACAAAAGTGAACGATTTATGTTGCAACCTTCTTTAAAACGGTTTTCTTTTGAATTGATTTTCCCGCACTTTTCGGACCCGGCTAAATCGACTAAATTCTAAAAAGAAACATTATTTAAAATTTGAAAAGTGCCAAATATTTTGTTATGCCGCCTTACGAGGTGAGACACTGCGACTGAATCATCACCGTCGTGACCAATCTCATCGGAAATGTTACCGTGGCTCTCAATAATCTGAAATACAAAATATTCAAGGATAAAATAAAAATTTCGATGTAAAATAATAAATATTACCATTTTACAGATAGTGTGTGAACGAGAACTTCTCTCATTCATGCAAGTTTCACCTATATGTCTACGTTCTACATAAAAAAAAGATGAAAAATGTAGTGGGTTGGGGCAGCATTAATCAATTTATCGTACGTTCGCCTTCAGTTAAAGCTTCCATTAATTCGGATGCTGATTTAACAATTCTTTCGCCAATATCTGAGATCACGGTCATGCCATCCTACATGAATTAAAACGGATTACTGCTATCCTGATAGAATTTTTTTTATTTCTTACCCTGTCTTCGTATATTTTGAGGGGTACTTGGTTGCTAGCCAAGAGATCGGTAACATTTTCATTATAAATTTCAATAAACGAAACGCGAAGTAAGTATGTTCGTCCAGGAGTCTAAATTTTAAAAAAAATTTTGAATCAAGATTTTTGTTTTCGTTATTTAAGTACAGTACCTTTTCAATGAAATTAAAAATGTAGTCAACGGTCATTGGAATTACGCCTGCATTCATTTTATCTCCCATCATGGTGTAGGTTTTACCAGATGCAGTTTGACCGTAAGCAAATACAGTTCCTATATAACATAATAAAACTTTAAAAAAAAGTTTTTCTAAATAATTTTCGATTTAATACCATTGTAGCCGTCTAGAAAATCATCAACAACAGGTTGCACTGCTATTTGAAACACATCTGAATTACTTGAATCACCATTGAACACGGTATCTGAAATAAAAATTAAAAAGATTATTCAGACGAGTTTTTAATTTATACAAATATATAACATACCAAAGGAAAATGAAGTCTGTCTGGAATTGAAAGAGGAATTGACCGTATCCCCACCAACAGCGGACCAGACCAATTCGACATTTTCTTTTTTCTCTCTGTCAAAATTAATGTATGTAATGCCGTATCAAATAGCACTATGTAACTCTATCATTTACCTCTCAATCAAAGGCCGGATTCTTATGGCTACCTTAATATTATCACTCATTTTATCAGCTACAACGCTACCATACTCATCTAACGTCTGTCATACAAATTTTTAAATGGTACGCGCATGTGTAAACGAGGTTGGGATTGGTCCAATGAAAGTCGAGAGCTGAGTGAGTGGAAAAAGCAAGCCATTTTATTGGTTTACAAGATTGAGTCAAAGGGGTCAAAGCGAGGTCAAAGCAAGGTTGAAGACGATGTAATAAATGTGCTTTATTGTTTTCGTTTCAATCAAAAATAAATTACGAAATAAACTACTCAGATCAGACCTCGCCCGACATGTACCGTATCCGTATGAACTTGTCGAGAATCTGAAATCTTTAACGATAAAATCTGTAAAAAAAAAAATTCCCTAAAAGCTTTCAAAATCCCAGAAATCCTTTAAAATCTCAAATCTTTCAAAATCTATGCAAAACCTTACAAATTCCATGCAAAATCTTTCAAAATCTATACAAATCATTCAAAATCTTTTAAAATCTCAAAATCTGGTCGACGAATGTCGGCCCCCTGGACCGGATGTTGGCTCCCTCTGGACCGGATGACCGGATGATTTAGTCATAGTCCTGCGTAATGGCACCTCAGTTGCAAACGTAAACAAACTTATGGGGGAATATTTCCAAGTTTTTTGAAGAACGTGACACCATATGAACTGCCTAGTGTCTATGATTTAAATATATTTTATCAGTTTCATTCAAATGGTGTAATATGACGTCGATGTAAGAGTTTTTCTAAATTAACTGTAAAATTGATATTTATTTTATAACTAATATTTTTATTTATTTTTTAAATTCAATTTAGTAAGGACGATGACTCTTATTGGTTCGAGTCAGGAGTTAAAAATAAAAAAAATGTGTTTGATCTCGACTTTTCCGAACCGTTTATACCTGCTGCATATTGTAGAGAAACTTCAAATGAAGACAACCAACATAAAAAAGATGATATTCTATTTTCGGGGATGCTGGAGACCAATGACATAAATTCAGACAGTAAACCATCTTCAAAACATTTTAACTCTTAAGCATAAAATGAGAACATAATGAGATTAATTTTATATCAATCAGTTGTCGTTAGTGCCCGGCATCGTCAAGGATCAAGACCAAATGTTGAATTTGATTCGGAAGGTGAATATTTCGTTCACGCATAAATAACAAGCAATGATTTTATTTCCCTCTTTACTGTTTATCTAGCTTTGTCAACTGCAAAATATCCAGCAACGCAATTGGCAAAACTAGAGAGTGAAGTTCAACAGTTAAAAAGAAATAAACAGGTTTATTATTTTTAATTTATACAATTAATTTAATTTATATTTATTATTTATTTAAGGAAATTCCATCTCCGAGGGAAATAGTAAATAAAATAATAAATGACGAGGTAATAATTGATATTCTTCGTATTGGCTCGCTCATTCTTAAAATGATTTTTTTTATTTTTTTAGTATTATACATTAGACGGGTTTCGATCAAGAGACCTTAAAGTTGCTTTTTTAAAAGCGGCGATAGATTCACACGATGGAAATGCCATTTTAAGAGTAAATACTTATTCATTGGATTTTTTTAAATGTCAATACAATTTCCTATTCCGTGTTTTTTATCCAGGCAGTGTTACATTTAAAAGAAAAAACAAAACCATCCATATTTCAATTCGAACTACGGTCAAAACCAGAAGCTGTAGAACATTATTTAGCATATCTTCGACTACATTCTGAATATGACGAACTCATTGATGTTTTAGGGTATATAGCACGAAGAAATTGCTTATGATTTATTACTAATTAGAATATTTTACATTTTCCAGCATGTTTGGCCGGAATGAAGAAGCAGCTGTAATTACATCTGCCATAGATTTTTAAAACAAATGTAATAATTTTTTTTGTCTTAGATGGTTTCGTACCAGATGGCCATGGCAAGTTCAAACATCGACACGACCATTAAAATGTTACATAAATGTCTCAGACTTCATTTTCATCACGACCCTGGTATCAGCCACGAAGCGGCTGCTATTCAGGAACACATCCGTTTGTTGGAAAAGCAACTTCCAATTGAGGTTCAATATATTTTAATCATCTTGATTATTATCGATTGTGTTTTTAACAATTTATTTCTCATGTAGAAAAACGATTCTCAATCCGAACGGGAGGGAAAAATAGAAATTTTCAAAAAAATTCCTCGCGAAACCTCCCTGCTGAGGCAATCGGTTTTGGATACACTGTATTATTGCTGTTTGTATCACTTTGATTTAACCGAGGTCAGATTGAAACTGATGAAAAATACAGAAATTTTAAATTAAATGATTTAATTTTTAACTAGAATAATTTTGCAAGTCCATTGGCCGTTTCCAAAGATCATCGTTTGACGAGTAAACAGTTTGCTTACGTCGCTATATCGGCTTTAGGTGAACTACAAGATTGGAAAAGAATGGATACCTTCATTTTAACCAAGGTTCGAGTTGAAATTAAATTATTAAATGATCAACAATTTTAATAATTTTATAAAATTTCTCTTTACAGGGTTTTGCTGGTACTTTGAAGTTAAAATCAGATTTAAACATGACCAGAGTTTGTGAAATTCTGGCTAAGAAAAATGCACCAATTGATGTACTAAAAAGATACATAAATTACGTCGAAGATAATAACCTGAAACTAGATCTAGGAAAACGTTTTAATTGTCACGATCTAGTTATTAACGTATGATCCATAAACCCTCATAATTTTAACAGTTATATGAAATATTACTCTTTCTGTATTTTTAGACCTTGGCTAAAATGAAGGATAGGGAGCAATTATACAGATATAAAAGCAAACTTCCTGCACAGTCAGGCGATCGGTTGATGGCTGATGCCATTCTTAAACAAGTAATTTAAAATAGAATTTGCGAAAAAATAATTTCTCATTTTTTTCTCTTATTTTCAGAGTATTAAATGGAAGAATTGATTTCACGGTATAAAATTTATTTCACAAAAAAAAAGAGAGACTTGGTAAACAAATAATTACACATCATATTTTACATGAAAACAGAAATTAATTTAAGAAAATCTTGCTAGAAACAATGCTTTTTCAGCATCTTCGTGATTTAAATCCCTGCAGTCCATTACAATTTTAATCAATGCTTCTGTGAGCAATACTTTAAATACGTAATCATTCCACTGAAATAAAAGATAAATGTCAATAAAACTGAATTGTCAATTAATTAATTATAAGAATTTTAACCTTTTGATCCTTTTTGCAAAAAACATCCAACAGTCTTTCCATAATAAAATCGACTTGTTCGTCGGTAAATAACGATAGAAACACTTTACTTATCAAATCATATCTCCATTTGCCACCTTTTTTATAGTCTTCGTGTCGATCAGAATAGATCTGAAAATTACATTAAAAAAAATTCAGTGTTAAAGGATTTTATGTTGATATGAATGAATAAACAAATAAAATTTACTTTTCCCTTCATAATATCCTTAAAATATCTCTTATTCACTTGCATTAAGTCTTCCAACTCCTCGTTGTTTAAATCCTTAATTTCCCTGAAAATATTCGTAAACAAAAAAAAAATCCATCAATATCTATATGAAAAGATAAGATAGTGAAAAAAGTCAAGACTTACTTTTCGTCGGATGCGGTTTCTTCTTCAGTTTCACAGCTTTCTGTACGAGAAGTTATCACAGATTTATCGCTGCAGTCCGTTACAATTTCAGCGCTATCCACGGAGTTGTCGACTATGTTGCTGTCTTCATTTTCTTTTCCTTTTTGTTTTTGCAACACGCTTAAATTTTGTAAAACATCTTGGCGACTCAGTTGATGATCATCCTCACCAAGGTCGAACGCTGGTGGTAAATCGTCATCGCTATCACTTAATGGATCGGGACTCTTTTTATTAGCAGAAGAACTTGAAAACAAAAGTTTTAGTTGAGTCGTTGTGTTCTTTGTGTTCTTTGAGTTCTTTGAGTTTTTCACAGCTTTTCGTTTAGGAGTAGCTTTCTTCTTCCTCGTCACCAACGGATTTCCATCTTTCTTTGCTCTTTTCGTTTTACTGGGACTTATGCTAATAAACTTGAAAACAGTTTTCTTTGTTTTAGAGTCGGCGAGAATTTCGTCAACTTTTGGATCTGGTTTCTCAAGTTCGTTTAAAATACAATCCATCGATTTATCAGCATCACATTCAGTCTCATCGTCGTCATTTGTCGAAGTGTCGAGTTTTCTTTTAGTCGACGAGAAATATTTTGAAGTTTTTTCATCGGCGGAGTTGTCACAGTCTTTGTTAAAACTATTCTTTTCTTGGTTTTCATCATTTACGTCATACGAGTCATCACTAAAATATTCCTCTAAATATGCAATTTTGGCTTTGTTTGTCCTTATCGGATAACGGCTAGCAACTTCGGGCATATTAGGACAAGTCTGAAATGCATCTGATGAGGTAGATTCGGTCTCGTCTTGTTCCGTAATATCGCCATTGTCTGCAAGTTGTTCTCGTATCACAGTCTCTTCATCAGCATTAGTACTGCAATGATAAAACAGATTTTAAACCGGTTTTAGTTTACTTAGTAACTCTCACACTTTCTATCAGTCGATGATGATTGAGTATTCTCTGTTCCAGTTCCAGTTTCATATTCCAATTCCTGTTTCAACTTCGCTTTTTGAAGCCAGTTTTTAATTGGACTTTGTTCTGGGAAACTTTTACCGGAAACTCTTTTTAACTTGAAAATATAAATAAATTTACAATACCTATTGTAAAATGTTTTCAGTATTTTTTTTATTTACCTGATTCAATAAACTTGGCTGATCTTTTTCATAGTCTTTTTCATATTTGCACATGCTGGCTATTAACTTAATAACGCTTACGTCGACAGGTTTGTAGTTTCTACCTGAAAATTATGTACAGTATTTTATTATTAGGATTTATTAAATTTAGCAAATTAATTCACGTACTGTTTTGACATTTAATTAAACACGGGTTGTATGTCGTGAGTGTCTTTTGGAAAAAATACCCCATTTGAAACATCGGACAACACAAAAATTCAGGGTCAGTTGTATCGGTATCTTGAAAATGTTTGCCTTTATTCTGAAGTATTTCTTTAGCAATCGGTTCCATTAGTTCTTTGAACGCCTAAATAATTTATTACACGTTAGAAATAGAAAATATAATCATTTAGCTGACATACCGCGACTACTTTTCCATTGAACCACTTGTGTGTAAGCCTGAAAGTGCCTACATAAACATCACAATTGACAACGACATTGGAGTCTAAAATCTGAGTGAAAATACGTGGATATTAATTAAAAATTTATTTGACCGATCTAGGCTACTCATTACCTGAATTGTATCTATTAACTTAGCAAATTGCATTCTTCAGTACCGAACTCAATATGTGTAAGTTGAAAACGTGGACTAGTTGTTCGTATTGCGCGGGAAGATGATCTCATACATCCCAGATCAAATTTTCAAGTTTTATTTCCGTAGAAAGTGTCTCCCTCTAGTGACAAAATGGGCCAAAATGGGACCGCCATGTGATGTGACAACACACATGTGGTGACAACACAATAATTGAATAGACAGAGTAGAGAGATGGTTAAGATGAGTGATTACTCAGAAGATGCCTCGGATTCTGAAGATATATTTATAATCGGAGAAACAACACAGAGGAAGTTAATAGACGCTCGTTATAAAGTAAATAAAATGGAAATTAGGCAAAATTAATATTTTATGTGTACTAACTACGTAATTTTTAGAATGGCTATCGAGACGGCGTGTCTGATGCTCAAGAACAGTGTCTACAAGAAGGATTTAATAAGGGTTACACTTTAGGATACCGAAACGTGTATAGATTGGCCAGACTGCGTGGAATTCTATGGTAAGAATTAACTTTGAGAAAAAATATAAACATATATTTATGTCTTTAAATTGTGTTACAGGTCTCTGGCGACTGCAAAAAATAATACAGTATTATCTGAGGAAACAGTTAAAAAATTCAAAGATTTTGAAGACCAGTTGAAATTAGCAACTGTGAATTCTTATGACCGGACTGTGCCTTCGAGTGATTGGTCAATCTCAAAATTAGAAGAGCAAGTATTGCAAAATGTGAAGAAATGCTTCCTTGATGAGTGTAAAAACAAAGATTTAATCGATGATGAAACAGCACTGCAGTTGTTTTTGTCAGCAACACAATGTCAATAGATAAATTTTGTTTATTAATTCCTGTCAATTATACAAATACCAATTTTAAGAACTAAGGAAGAAACCTCCATTGCAGTTTTATAAGCTGACAACTTGCTCGTTGCAACATCAATTATTGAATTTTCTTCGATTTTCATTTTGTTGCAACATTTACAATAACATTCGATATCTGTCAATAAATTCTCAGTTTTCAGTAAACTCAACCCCAATTTTCTCAGAACTCTGATAAAGACAGTCGACGCTTCTACCAATTGCCCTTTACTGATGCCTAGTGACTCCATGATGGTTTCCGAATGTATGGCACGATTTACCTATTAAAACTTCCAGTTTTATTTCGAATTATACAATATTTTATGATATTTTATTACCTCGTCAGAAATTATGGAAGTCAAATGAAATTCCAAGCATGAACCACCGACAAAAACAGTAGGATTGCTTAATAATAACATCAAAGACTGAAAACCTTGCTGAAACACAATCTAAATAGAAAAAAAAATCAGAAATTAACGTTTTCTATCTTATTCGTTTAATTTTCATAATTACAGATAGTTCTTTCAAGTTTTCCTCGTTGTTATTACACAAAACCACGGTTCCAGCACATCCAAAAAACCTGATATAATTTTTTCCATGAAGTGAAATGCATTCAGTTTTCCCAATAATTCCAAAATCCTTTTCCTGAATATTTTCTGTTCTTAGAGAAGCGATAGGAACACTATCTGAAAAAATAAAAAAAAACATTTTCTATTTAGATCACTTATTAAAAAACAAAAATTAAACTCTTACTTGTGAGTTTAGCAACTTCATTACATCCAATTTCGCCCAACCGCTGCAAAACTATCACGTTTTGATTTTTCAAATATTTACAAATTTTAGGATGGACTACTTTTTGACACGCAACAACCTTTACTTCCATAGAAACTAATTTTTCGGCTAAATCAAACAACATTTTCAACGCACAATCCTTAACAGCATGCTGCTGATTGACTTCAATTTTGATGTCGGTTAATGAGGAATCACCCGCTAAGGACACTTGGAATAAACTAATTTTACTATTCAACAGGTTGAAATCATTTAATAAATAAAGTTGTCCAATTGGTACGCAAAAAAGAAACCCAGAGATGAATTTAGAATGTTTCATTGACACGCCTTCTTGATGTATCGTATGAAGTTTTCCCAATTTAACAACGTTTTCTTCATTCAAATTCGAAGGGATCAAGGAGAGAAACGATTCTAATAATAGACTAGATATAAAACAAATTTCATCCTTGGATAAAATGAATAATTTGCTTTTGAAAATAGATTTTACAACCGACATTGAATCAATCATAGATGTCAGATCCATTTTCAAACTACAGCAATTATTTTCAGAGTTTGATAAATGATTTAAAATTATTTTACTAAAATATTCATTTGCTGTCGATTTGACTGATTGGGATAAATTGGTTTTTTCATAGGCATCTAGGAGTTCGAACGATAAAGTTGTTGCGAACAAACCGAAATCTCCAAAACGTTTCACGTGATTTTTAATAGCCGATACAACTAGTAGAGTCAGTGGATTGGACGGGCGAATTAATTCCAATATACGAGAACTTGATTTCGTGATGGTGACGTGACCTCCAATCGTATTTTGTACACACAAATTTTTGCCGTACGGTCCGTAACAAGACGAAGTCAGATGACGCCAAAGAGATATCTGTTTTTGCAGTTGCTCATCATTCATAGGATTCATAATTATTTGTGACTCCTGTTTGGGGTCGATTTTTATTCCAGACATTTTCTGTAATGATAAATATGGAAATTATTATTTTGTTATTAAAAATTCTGAATTTTTCTTACGTTTGAATCAAAATAGAGACTAAAATTCCACAAAGTTGTCCGATTTATAAAGTTTTTATTTAATTATTCTTTTGCTTTTTTTCTGGTTTCAGAGGCTCGATACCCATTACTGCTTTGTAAATTCTTATGAGAGGAAAATCTTGTCTTTCGTGTTCCTTCACAAAAGCTTTATTGTATTGCAATTGATACCACGCTACGTGAAAAGCAACTATCCCAGATATGAATACGATTGAAGTTCGATATTTATGTAGAAATTCTTTGATAGCCATATCTACAAATAAAAACAGAATGTGAAAATTAGTGACAATCAAATTTTTAAATTATTTTAGCATAAATTCATACTCTAAATAAATATGTAAGGATGCCGTGTGCACGAACGCTTTAAATCCTCAGAACTGATATGGTCACGTGACTTATAACATCTTTAAGTTTCAGTTTCATAAATTCAAATATTTTATTAAAATTACTTATTTAAATTTATAAAATCTTAAAATCTATTTTTATGATTATTGAAAGCCAGTTCTACGTTTTGAATGTTCAGCTAAGTTTAATTGCAAACGGAAATCCTCGCGAAAGTCACAAGATTGTGGCAACGAGAGTAACATCACGTGAGCAAGTAATCGGCAATTAACAGCATCGGCGATATAGCAGCCATGATGGTGGGTGGAATTGAGATTTTTGATATTTATTTGCTTTTTTAAGCTAACGTTTGCAAAATTTTTGATGTCTTCTAATGTAGGACGGAGTGGATGACGGCCCTGATATTTTATCAGAAGTGCCAATAAAAGTAAGTTAGAGTAAATACAAACAACTTAAAATGAGGAATTTCGAGGAGCAACATGTAGTAATGGTTTTAAAACCTTCTGAAACTCCTTACACGTGAAATAATGCAGGAAACAAATGATTAGAAGGGGAGTAATACTTCCTGCACAGCTGCATGTCAGCTACACGTACGATAGAAATTTGATATACGTATGGCAAAACCTATCGATAAAAATATGGAAACGAAACTCAGTTTTATTTCTCATTTTTTATATAATTACAAACGCCCGTTGCCTAATTTCACACACGTTTTCCAGCAATCATCACGGCCAGAAACTGTGGATTTAACAGATTCATCATTGATAGTCGATATTTCCGACGCGTTGAGCGAGAGAGATAAAGTGAAGTTCACAGTGCATACGAAGGTGAGCATTGAGCAAAAGTGTTTATCATTGAATGAAAGATTAAATGATCAATGATCACGATAAGATATTAAGATATAAAGATATTAAGAAAGTAATCGTTAATGCTTTATTTTAATTACAGACAACGCTACCGGATTTTCAGAAGACGGAATTTTCTGTTGTTCGTCAACACGAAGAATTTGTTTGGCTTCATGATCGATTCGAGGAAAATGAGGACTATGCTGGCTATATCGTAAAAAAAAATTAAAAATTAATATAGTAAATTAGTAAATTTAATTTGTTATCTTGATTTAGATCCCTCCATCCCCACCGCGCCCTGATTTTGATGCTTCCCGTGAAAAATTACAGAAGTTGGGCGAAGGCGAAGGAATGATGACGAAAGAAGAGTTCAGCAAAATGAAACAAGAATTAGAGGCGTATGTTTATTAATTATTGAGTGAAATAAATTGTAATGAAAGTCTCTAATAATGAATTTTTCAATTTTTTAGGGAATATCTTGCCACGTTTAAAAAGACTGTCGCCATGCATGAAGTTTTTCTTATTCGTTTAGCGGCTCATCCTGTATTTAGACACGATCATAATTTTAGGGTATTTCTGGAATATGATCAAGATGTAAGAACGAGAGAGATTTTAGTGGTTATAATGGTTTGAGAAAATAATAAATTAATTTTAAAAACCAATTTTTTTAAAGCTTTGCGTCAGAAACAAAAATAAAAAAGAAAAAATTGGAGGATGGATGAAAACTTTGCATCGGTCGGCCGACGACATGCTTCTTTCGACTACGCAGAAGGTATTTTCGTAATTCGAGGTCATACGAAATCATGATTTAAATTTCTTTTGTAGGACGTTGACGATTATTTTGAAAATGAAAGACATTTTTTGTTAGAATATCATTCCAGATTGAAGGATGCTTCCGCAAAAGCCGAACGCTTGACCAAATGTCATAAACGTACGAAAACTAGTTCGCGCTTTGTAAAAAAAATCAAAATGAAACATGTTTCCTTTTCATTCAGTTGTTGCTGACACGTACATTAAAGTTTCGACCGGAATGGCAGCATTAGCAACCATCGACTGCACCGAATTAGAAAAGTAAAAACTAAATATAAAAAAAATCTGAGTGTAATCTAGCTTTAAAGTCGCTTCTGTATTGTAGGTTTTTGAATAGAGTAGCAGAGACTTTTGAGAAAGTTAGGGTAAATTAACTTTTCTAATATTAAATTTTAAAAAAATTAAATAAAAGGAGAAAATTGTGAAATTTCCTTTTATTATGTTTCAGAAAATCGAGGGAAGAGTAGCTTCAGACGAGGATCTGAAATTATCGGACACTTTACGTTATTATTTAAGGGATTCTAGTGCCGCTAAGGTAAATTCAAATTTATCTGATGTTATTTTATGAGATTATTAATTTTTAAAATTTACTTTTTTATTACTAGGATCTTTTATACCGTCGTTTACGTTGTCTGGCAAATTACGAAGCTGCAAATAGGAATTTGGAAAAAGCTAGAATGAAAAATAAAGAAGTTCACACAGTGAGTATTTTCCTTAAACGAAATTTAATACAGTACTGTATTGGTTAAAAAAAAAAAATTTAATCAATCTGCACAAAGTTGGAGTCGGAAATTTTATCCTTTTATTAACTGTGGAAAACAAGGGTCAAGTTCCTACACGAAAAGGGAGGAGTAAACAACTTTTAATGATGTATGATTAAAAATTAATGATAAAACTTGAAAACTTTCAACATGCTGTCATTTGAGGCAAAGTGCTGTCAAATATTTTTCCAAGAAAAAGCAAAACCTGAATTTTAAGTGAGTCTACTTAAAACGCAAACAATAAATAACTTGGAACAAACATTTCGTCAACCCTTTTTTATTTTTCTAAAAAAAAAAAAAAAAGGAAACTTAATTCATTCTTTCACAAAATCATTTTAAAAATTCACAATTATTTTTATATTCGATGCAAAGAAAGATTATTCAAGGTCAGCACAATCACTATTGTATTTTCCATGCCCTTGACACTTTCTTTGATGGATAAAGAGATTTAAAAATAAATATAATGACTCCAACATGTGGGGATTGTTTTTAATTTCTTTTTTATTTATTTATTTAATTCTTTTTTATTTCATTTCAATAAAATTAATTAAATAATTTATTTATTTACATACATTTGTTAACAAGTTTAATTGAAAACATCTTTTATTGCATGTTATTTTTGTTATTTTGGTGGCGAGTCGAAATTAAAAGGGGAAAAAAATGTTGATAGTGGGCGAGGCAAGGTCATTGTTGAATGTTTTTTTTTATATTCTACAAGACATAGACAACTGTCTGTAGTTTAACCTTGATCTTGTGCAGAGTGTGGGTGCGTCATCTCTTGTGCTCGTGAAACATAAAAATACGCACGAGTCAATTGAGTTCCATACACAGTCAATTTTAAAGTATGCTGCAATTTTGAAGGGCATCTGGTAATTTTTTCGAGACAACTTAAATTGAGTGCTGCATGGGTTGATGAGTAATTCAATGGTCACGCCTTCAAATCATTGTGTTGAATTTTAAGTAGGATCTTCAACTCTGTTCTTAGAATAAAAAAAAAATCGTTCAGGTCAACATCTCGAGCTTACATCAGACAGTTGATTTGAAGTGCAGTGAAATTTTTTTTCTATTTTTCGTTCTTGTTGTTTTACTGCAACGGATTATTTGCCAGTTGTGAATCTAAAAATAAACACTGATTTAACATTTTTGCTAAAGTGTAATTTTCAATTTGCACTTTTCTCGTCACGTTTTTCTTCCAATTTCTTTTTCTCTTTCTCTAATTTAGTCTAGTGAGTGAGCGAGGTGTTTACGGCTTTTCTAGTAACATTGATTATTATTTTTTGATTTCTTTTTGCTATCGAAAGGCACTCGAAGTGGCTGAAGTAAGTGATATTTTTTACTACATCAGTCAGTTTTTTTTTAAAATTAAAATTTGTTATGTGTAGAAAGAAAAAAAAATTTTAATTTTTTTTATTGTGTGGTTGTTGTGAAGGTGTGCAAAAAGAGGTTTTAAACGTAAGCTTTAAGAGGAAAAAGTGTGTGGTTTTTAGAAAAATTGGGAAAAGTAATGTTACGTTTTGATAATTTATTTCTTTTTTGCACACCATAAGTCAGTGCGAAATTCTCCTCCTTCCCTTTTAAAGTCTTCTACTATTACAAATAAACTGGGTGGTCTCAGTTCGCGGTAATTGCATATAATTTTCAGTCCCCTGTTGCAGGATTTTAAGTATTGGTTGTGGCTGAGGGAAATGGAGTCATCCATTGAAGTGTCAAAAGGAGTTTCTTGCTAGCAGCCCACAAAAAAATCCTTTCAGATGCATTGTGTGCAAAGTGTGACAAAATACCGAGCATTCTTCATGCCGACTATACTTATGCATCGCTTTGAATCACGGGAAATTTGTAGAAATTAAAAGAATTCAAAAAATATGAATAAATTTGGGTGAATTTGAGTAATTTTATGGTTTGTATGGGTGGGATGCATGTGGAAAATGTAGATTACTTTTTTGTTACCTCAAGCTGACTATGAAAAGTGTGAATGATTACTGTAATTCCCACCAGTCTAACCTGGTGGGAGTGGTTTTTGCCCCCCTTTTGCCCTCGTACAATCTTTTTTTTATTTTTTTGGGGGAATTCTTTTTTTTTTTTTTTTTGAACTGAGATTTTTTTCATTAAAGGAACATCATCTTAAGTATTTAAGTGAATCTCCTCTGTTCTTTCAATTAGGTTGTTAAATCTCAGTGAGAAATTAAGGCATCAGGTGTTTTTGTAGCCGTCTGTGTCCTATAATGTAATGTGGTTTCATCTTAAAGCTGAAGAAAATCACTGTGTTTCATTTAAATTTTGCTTTGTAATGAAGAAAAGGCTTAGACCATGCCCTGTAATTTAAAGTTGAAGGCATTTAGGTGGTAAAACCTTGCAAATTGTAGTAAATTTGAAACACAAGGTTTTAAAAGGACGAAAAAAAATTAAAAAGTGAAAGAAAAAAAATTAATAAATCCCCGAAGCTGACAAAATGATCGTTCAAAGTCATTACTTGTAATTAGAACCACTTTAGTCATCTAAAAATCATTAAATAAAAAATTGTTCACCTGCTTTTTCCTAGCTTTTTCTTAGTGCATAAAGAGGCTTAAAAGTGGAGCTTTAGTGAATATTTTCCCAACGATTCAGGAAATTTTTATTAAAAATTCTCATTTTTGATATCCAATTCAATTCCTCAAACCGAAACCTCAAAAAAATCAAATTCCTCACTTTTCCCCCTCAGAAAAATCCAAATTCAAATTCCCCAAGGTTATAAAAATTAAAAACCAACAAACATTTATAGAAATACAACCCTTAACAGACTACTTAGTAAAATCCACACACAAAACTAACTCGATTTAACCTTAATGTAATCATTTAATTAAAACATGTTGTAAAATTCACACAACCGAGTCGCAACTTGCAGGTTGCGTGGTTGTTAAGAAATTCAAACGGCTTAAAAATATGGTCAGTGAACCTTGTGAATAAAACAGGTTGAATTTTTTCTTTCCCCTTCCCCACTCACTCCCATCTGATACACATTGTAAAAGGTGGAATAGTTGAAGAGGCAACACCCACAATCCCATGTTTGATCCAGATGTCAGGAATAAAATTGCTCGTCAATCCTATGGGATTGATAAGGTTCTTGAGGCAATTCTCGTCTATCTCGTACACTTATCCCCAAACTCGAGCCCTAATCTCCGATTCTCAGACGTTTCCCCGCCCCTCAATGAGTGTTATAACACACTCACACCACACACACACACAAGGGGTGATGCTCGCTTGTATTTTGCCACGTTATCAAAAAATGATTAATCAGAAACGTGCTAATGCGACTCCCAGTTATCTGTGTGCCCTCTCTAGACCTTTATCAGATGTTTAATATAAGGCGTTGGAAGGTTAAAGAAGAACTTCTTGATTGACTCTGTAGGAGGGCAAGTCGAGGGCAATTGTGCTCGTGGCCCCACTTTGGTACAGCGTGACACAACATATTTTCTTTTACGGTTCAGGCTTGACAAATACATATTTTGTGGTGAAGCGAAACTTCTGCAGAGTTATGCGACTGTAATTGTACTAAATTCGGGGTAATTTGGGTGTGTGTTGATAATAAATTTCCATGGGGGAGTTTTTAATGAAGATTTATAATTGTTTTTAAGATTTTTTTTTTTTTTTACTTTTTAAAAAAATTTTGTTTTTCTATATAGGCGGAATTAACTCAGCAGCAAGCGTGCGAGAAGTTTGAGCAAATATCAGAGAAAGCCAAAGAGGGTAAGTAAAAATGATATGTGGAATTAGTGTGCAGCTCACTTGCCTTAATTGAGATCTGAAGGCTGGAAATATGCTTCTGCCATTTGCTAGGCACGTTGCATAAAACATGAGTCGATGCGAGGCTAAAGAAAGCAAACTTGACAGCGTATTCTTACTTTGCTTCATTGCATGTGTTTGTCGAAGAGAAATTACGCTGGATTTCAATTACAAAAGCCTACAGGGAGCCACTTTTAATATACTGGGTGTGGTAAGGAAAAGGTTTCGGGGGGAGAAAAGAAGGAGAAAAAAAATGTGAACAGAAAAAAAATAAACTTTCATTTGTTGAAGTTGGAGTGGCTAAATGAATCGAGAAAAGGCGAAGTTTGGAAATTTGTGGTTTTTCCATTTTTTTTTTTTTTTTCTCTCTGTGTCCTTTAAAGAGGTTTATGAAGTGATGAATAATTATTCGGTGTGAGGCATGATAATCGTGTTGACTAATGAAACATTAGTACGGTCATCAATCACACACCTGATAGTAGCAAAAATAAGCCGAGTTTTCTTAGAAAAGTAATGAAGATATACGGTAATTCATTAAAAATTCAACGAAGAGGGGGTTAAGTGTCGAAATTTTAGTGAAAGGGACTCATTAAGGTATTTTGGGTTTTAAGAACGTGACATGGTTAGTCTTTATTATGCATTAGTAATGAGGTTGAAAAGTAATGTGAAATTTGTCGTTCACATAATTTATTTAAGAGTTTTAATTAATTCACGGGTATGCAAGGATGAGATTGGATGTAAATGTCATTTCTTTTGAAAGTCTTTCCGAACAGTAGGCGTAACGAAAGTGTATTTTCAAGAGTGTAGACTATGGAGGCAAACAACTGGAATCATGACTTTGGGTTTCTTAAATGTCGGAATTTTGCAAACGGAATAAATTATTGGTACATTATTTTTACTGATTTTTTTGCACTAAAATAATTATTGATACACTATTTTTTACTAACATTTACACTAGCTGCATTCAAAAACTAAAACAAATTTGTGTTTTAGTTGTGTTTTGTG
>JAQFZO010000763.1:0-20775 GCA_034695885.1 Geophilus flavus | reverse complement strand
GGGGAAGGGGGGGTCAGGAGGTTGACTTTACCTAATGAAGTTTAGATTGAAGTTTTGGTGCTGGAGTGAAGTGAAGTCGGGGGGAATGTAAAAATAAATCGCAAACAGTTGGGGGTGGTTGTTTGAATGGAGGAAGTACAAGGTTGAAAACATGCTGAATTATTGACAAGTGATAAATGAGGAGATTTAGCAGGAACTAGAGTGAGGGGAAAATAAATTTAGTGAGATATGGAAATGATCGAAAACTGGGTTTTTTCATATGTGTTTAATTGGTTGAAGTTGGGATCAAGATTAATAGTAATTAAAGTTTCTCATGTCCCACTGACTGGTTGAAATGGAACTTCCGGTTGGGTTGGGTCGGGCAATAGGATTGTAGGGTGACCTACTGTGTGTGCAAAACAAACCGGAAGTGCTCTTATGGGTCAAAATTAAAAGTTTGTAACAATTATGATGTAAAAAGTTTTTCGGTTAAAAAATTATGGATATCGGTGCAAATGGACACTAATGCTTGCGCTTTCTGGGGACCTCCATGTTGTTTTTGAACAGTGCGCACGCATGCATGCTTAAAAATCAAAAAAAGTTGATTGGGAAATTTGGAGTGTATACAACTCAAAGCGATGCGTGATACCTAAGCACCCATTGATTACCTTAAGCTAGGGATACTTCGCATTACTGTTTTTCAATCATGAATAACTTTTAATAGAATTGACATAAATTTAAATGTAAGACCACAAGAAGATGGAGAAAAACATGCTCTTTACAACTAAAATTGGTAAAAAAATTCAGAACCACTTTTTACATATTTTTAAAAAAAGTTTTATGTGGGAAATCGTGTATGTGGGAGACAATTGCCCAGAAAGTTGAAATAGCTTAAAAACCAAAGATAGTAATCATTTCCAGGCTTATTTTTACCTCAAAAACAGTTTTTAAAGGAATTTTTTTACCCCTGAGGTGATAAAAATCATTCATTCTACCGATTTTTATAGGAAAAGTTTTTGTTTGAACACAACAAAAAATTATCCATCACAATGGTTGCCAAAAATAAAAACAAAACCTCAAAATATTTTACTTAAAATATTTATAAAATTGTTTATGTGGAATTATCTGTCTATAAGGGCCGACGACAGAAGCCGTGCCTCAAACCGTGTTTAGTATACAGTAAGATCCAATTTTGATAAAAGTTTTATTTTGATGAGACTCGTCTAATTCCTGCCATGATTTTAATTCTCTAGATTTTGGTACGCTAATGATGGTTGACGGGTTTTTTACCATAACATAACCTCATCATTATCTACCTGGGACGGTTCAGCAATAACCCATCTATGTACGGTAAATGATTTTTATGAAATTTTCCAATTTAACTGCTAATCAAACCGGACGCACCGCTGGAAATTACTCGGAAACCCGACGCAGCTTATTGAAAAAGTAAACCCTCTCGAGTCGTATTGCCAAGATATTTATCCTCGACTCTCGATGTTTGTTTGTCTTTTATATTGCGAAGCCAGTTGGTTTTTTCCAGCCGCAGATGAAACCGACTCTCTAAAACTACGAGGGACCGGGAGATATTACGATCATTTTTGCTTCGTTAGTTTCTGGTTTGACGTTCGAACAAGTATACACGACTCGGGGGATTGAATTTTATTTGTCCATTTCATGTGGTCTAAAGCTGACTCGGCCCCGGACTCGGACTCGAGATGAGTCTATGAATTGGATCAATATGACAAGAGTCATCATCTTTGTCCATCAGCCGGTATCCCGAGAGATGCCGTAAAAGAATTTGTGCCAGAATCGACTTGTCCATTGTATTCGAGCACGCGGACAGATGAGAAAATGGAACACAATGTTTCAAAATGGCCGGTTTAGAGCGCTGAAACACTCAGAAAATGGTATGGTTGTGGCGACTCATTTTTTGTTTAATTCAACCTATAATAGGGGATTTTATAAATAAAACGATTTTGCGATTATGGATTATGATGATTGTGAGATTATTCAAAATGGTCTGGAAATTTTTGCACTTGAATTTGATGTTGACAAAAAACTACCAATTTGTTGTCAAATACAATAAAGCTGAAAATGACATTTTTATGTTGTACAAACATTTTGTGAAATGTTTGTACGTTCTCTTTTAAATATTTTTACAACTTTGCTGCAACATTCATTGTTTCCTGGAATCATTGCCATAATCGTAGAATCACAAAATACGTTTTTATTTACGAAATCCTCTATTGAATATTAGTATATGAGACAACCAAATTTTTCATTGCTGTCAACTAATTATTTTTTAAAATTTTATTTAGTCAATGTAGCTAAATTATTCCATTTTGATCAACATTAAAAACTATTTTTTTAGCTCTTTTATTCTCATCTTTGTCCATCAGCCGGTATCCCGAGAGATACCATCATAGAATTTATGCCAGAATCGACTTTGTCCATTGTATTCGAGCGCACAATGTTTCAAAATGGCCGGTCTTCCGAGTGCTGAAACACTTTGATGGCCATAATACTCTTGAAAAAATAAAAATAAACTGTTTCAATTAAATTTGTGGTTTTGAAATATTTAGAATGGCATGTTTGGTTTTTAATAAACTCACGTTGTCATCCTCTTAATTGTGAATGAGGTTAATAATAAACGACATTTTATCAATATTTTATGAATGGAATTTGTGTCATTCTGTCCAATATGTGGCCACATATTTTCTTCTCGCGCTGCAATCAATTACCTGCGAAGATCGCGTCAATTCCCAAAACTTTCATCATTAATTATGCCAGACAACTGAATTCACCAAACATTGGATTATGGTATTCAATGTACGTAATTTTCTCCATTGCTCGTCTCGACATTGCCACGTCGGAAGGACAAGCATCGAGGTAACAAACCGTTTGTTGCTGATGTTATATAACATACAATATTTTGGGGTTGGAACATTGTATTTTAATTTCGGGTTTTAGGGTTAACTTGGTTTAAATTAGTTCGGTTGTTCACCACCGGAAGTTGGGAGGCCACTGAGGTGCTGGTGAGAAGTCACCGGCTAAAACAATGTGTGGGTGAGAGGATGCATTGTTGACACTTGATTTTTGTGCTTGTTATTTTTAAGTTTTCATGCAAGAATGTTGCGGAGAATCTCCTTCGGATTAATCCACTCACGGGGATTATCCTTGACAGACCACCATTTATGTTGTCACCATCCGATCCTTTTAAGTCCCATTTTTCTTTTGATTTGCTTTAAATTTTAATTTAGTTAATTTAGTTGTCAATAATTCTTTAATTTTTAGAAGCCTCAATAAAAGGCCTAATTTTCTAATTTGGTATTGTTATAACATCTTGCGGGTGAGTGCGGCCCCTTTAGCCACCATTTGTATTTAAAACTTCTATCTCAGGGAATGAATTTGTTTAGTTTGTCATTACAGTTAGGATACATTCATGAGGTGTATAGTGAATAACTCATTATGGCAGTTCAGTTGATCAACGCAATTATGAAGTTTACACATCGTACTACAAATATGGAATTGGCTATGGGACAAACATAAATACTCCAATATTGAAATAAAATGCCTACTTTCTTGAGCGTGTAGTGAATCAATGCTCGATAGCCAGCGGGTTTTTTTAAATAAAAAAGAAAATTCAAAAATGGCAATTATAATAAAAAATAAAAATTTAAAAGCGTTGGCGGCACGAAGACGTGTGCGAGGTCTCGCGAGACCCTTATTTCCAGCTTTGCTGACTGGCATAATTTTCTGCTGGAAGAGGATGAAATGAAAAACGGTCAAATTGTTAAAAAGGGAAAAAAAAGTATTCGACCGAAAGAAAAATAGAAAGAAAGGAAAGAAAGAAGCCTTGCAAGAAAGCCCACGTACAAATCGTGTGATTGATCAAGAAAATCTCAACTTTGCGATACATTGTCGACTAGAAGAACCAGAAGGAGAAATCTCGGCATCTTAAATTATCATCCATGGAACGTGACAGCAAACTATGGTCGGAGGAAGGCAGCGATCAGCCAAGTATTAAGTTTGTCAAAGAGTAGATTGAGATGAGGAAGGAAGGGCGTTGCAAAAGCTGTACTTGGTTAATTGGATGGACTATAACGCCAAAGGCAGCTAGAAGCACTCAATTATAATGCGCTGCAGTGCAGGAAAGGAAAGGAAAAAAGATATGAAAAAAAAAAATAGCGCCTGTCACATTGTCGATTAATCATAGTGAGGAACAAGAGGGAAGAGTTTAAGGACTAAAGTCGTGATTGGAGTTGCTTAGGCCTTTAATTCGCTCGATTTTGCGCGACGTCGTTAAACGAGAGCAGTTGTTTGATGTTGCTTTGGTTTCACGTGTACAAGGGGAGTAATTTGCTTGATGAGAGATAAAAAAATAAAAAAATCGAGTGAAGGCGGCATAATCAGGCGGGTGTTGAGAATCAGCGGTTTTTATGTTCTTACGGTGGAACCCGCTCATAACGTCACTTTTTATTTTCCCTGGTCGAAGCCGTTCTAAAATGATACCGGTTCAATTTTCTCGACGAATTCCTGATCAAGATAGCATTGCAAAGTTCGAAGGCGGAACAATGTATGTACTATTCGACGAACAGGAAAATTCTTGTCGGTTTTTATATTGACGATTGTACTGTAATTACCCTGTAGTGACAACTTACAATTGCATGAAATTTTGGTCCCTCCAAGCACAATGACATTTCCAGCAAAAATAAATACGTAATAATAATGTATAGTGAGGAAGCAATGCAGACAATGCTTGCTACAAGGGGCAGCTAATGTGAAAGCAATATACAGTAGGCAATGCCTGCTACAAGGGGCAGCCTTGAAGGAAGCATGCGAAAACCACTTACAGCATAACAATGGTGTTATGTGCGGGTTTGGATATTAATCGCCTGCACAAAACTTTACTTTTTTCCGGTCCCAAAAATGACGTTATAAGCAGGTTCCACCGTATTTTATTTTTTAACCGATGGCAATTGGTGGGAATCTGCAATTTGATTTACGGGCAGTGTGTGGGGACGTGCGCAACTTCTAATTAGTGGCAAGTTGTTTATTATGTGCCAAAGAACACATGAAATTACTAATGTGGTGGGCATAATTAAATGTTTTAAGCGAGTTTACTAACCGCAGCTTCGCTTATTTCATTGCCGACAGATGACATTCGTCGAAAATTGGTGTCGGGTGCGTTTAAATTGGATTCGATAACATTTTGCAAACATGTTATTTTTTTTTTCTTTTCCCTTTCTTGTTTTCCACGATACTCGTATAGAAAACTTTAACGGTTTTATTTCTCTACATTTTTATTACCACTAAATCAACATTTCGAGCGGTTCGAGTTTATTATTGCAATTTTCTTTTTTTTTATTTGATTTGATAAAGGGGTCGATGGAAATACTGTTATTTGCGGGATATGAAACAATCTAGAGAGCATGGGTTTGTGGCAGTCGTCTGCAACGCTTGATTGACACCGAAGGGAGAATAAAAATGGCAAATTTTTGTGTCACCAGCAGCCATCGAAGGGGAATTTTTTTCCATGTTCGCATTTTTCATACTCACTGGTTCGAATATCAGTAAAGTGAGTGACCCGTGATTGAGGGAATTCGGGTTTAAAATAGTTGTGTAAGTTGAAATGATTGCGATGCACTTGGCAAAAATGTCATTTAAGAAAAAAAAATTGAAGAGAAGAAATTGTGTGTTTGAGAGGAAACATGATGGGAAAACTTCATTAAGGCGGAGAAATTCAATTTTAATAGTGGGTGCCGTTGATTGATTTCGTTTCGAGGAATTCAGCGGTTTCGTTTCATTTTCCACTGTTTTTGATTCGCTTCTTTTTTCAGGGAATTGCAGACTTTTAGTTGTGAATAATTCATCGCAACGCATTTAAAAAGTGATTTACTGCGCTGACAAATAAATCAGTCTTTCTCTTTCCATCCAGTCTCTAAATTCCAATGTAATTGTAATCCATTTTATATATTTTTATAGTTTATGATTGTTAAAGCTGTCAGTCTGTTTAGTCTTGAGTTAGGTTTTAAGTGTTCCTTTTCTCCGTTCGCGTTAAGCCTACTTCTAAGCCTTTTCCTTGTTTATATTCTGTTTCTGTGGTTTATATCAGCTTTTTCCTTTGTTGTCTCTGCGTGATACCGTTCTTTATTTGCTTTCATTCTTGCTTATCGTAATTTTTCTTGTTTGCATCTTGACATGGTCTACGTCCACTGCCACCACTCCATTGATGGTGCACCATTTCTGCCAGTCACCCAGTGTCACAGTATACTGATCCCATTCGGCTGGCATTGACCATTGTCAGCTCAGTCATTAAGACGTCACAGACTTGCCTAGCATCAAATGGTATAAACTTATTGGTGATATTCGGCTGCCATTGACCATTGTTAGCTCGGTCATGGCCTGAGCGAGGTCTAGCTAATCCGAAGCAAATGGTAGATTTTAAGCTTTGACGTCACAAATTCATGGCACAAGCGCAAAGAAAAAATATTGCTCGACGTTACAAATTCACGCTGCGCTTGTCGGTTGTTGAGAACGTATAGAGGACGCCTAGACCTCGTACACCTTGACTCTTCGTGCGCATTAAAAATAATCTTTTATTTTGTATATAATGTGACATTTTCTGTTTATCGACGAAACGGGTGCATTCGTGCACGACTAAAATTTAATTATGTTATCCCAGGTTGAGTTTTGAGTTATCTGGTTTCATACGTCGATGCATAGATTAAAAATTGAAATAAAATATTTGATGACTCATCATATACTGCACTGTTCCAGTTTATGTTTAGCGTAATTGATGCCACACAACTTCGGTTAGCGAGAATGGGGAAAAACGGGGAGAAAATAAAACTTGTGACATTTGAGCATCGATTTGTGTGTAGGAGGTAATGCGAGCTGGAAATGCTGCTCAACTGGTGGTATCTTCACTGGCTATCATGTGTCAACAAATTACACTAATTGGTAACTTAACAGATTGTCATTTTATCGATAATTTTCTATATTAATTTTAAATATTGGAAATTGTGAAATTACTTTTAAATTTTTCTATTGTACCGGAATTAGAGGGAATTTTAAATGAACTTTCTGTCGGGTTGTGGTCATCAAATTTAAGGAAACTAAGCCGCAGGTATGTAGTACTGTACATGCTCCGGAAATTTCATGTTTATAAATTAAACGGAGATGTAGATTCAAAAATTTGAAAATTTAATTTTTTGATTGACTCGAAATTCGAAGCGGATCAAAATGACACCTCCGGTTTAATTTAAGTCATCAAATTTCTATGGAACTGAGTTTTAGATGTGTACTAAGGGTTCCTAAAATCCCAGGTTTCTAAATGGACCGGAAATAATATTCTAAGCCCCTCAAAATTAAAACAAAATCAAAAAACTTAAATTTTTCAATCAGAAATCGAAATTTGGAGCGAATAAAAACATAACATCCGGTTTCGATAAAATCACAAAATTCCCAGGGAACGATGGAACGTGTGTGTACTAAGTGCCCCTAAACATTTACGTTCCTAACTGAACCGGAAGTGACATTCCAAGTCCGTCGAATTTCAAAATTACCAGAAAACTAAATAAAAATCGAAATTCCGAGCGGATGAAAACGTAACTTCCAGTTTTGATAAAACCACAAAACTTCTAGGGAACAAAGTATCGAGTGTGGACAAAGTGCCCCTAAAATTTATCTTCCCAACTAAACCGGAAATGACACACCAAGCCCCTCAATTTTGGAAAAAAAAATCAAAAACTTAAATTTTTCAATCGAAAATCGAAATTTAGAGCGAATAAAAACAACTTCCGGTTTCGATAAAATCACAAAACCCCTAGAGAACAAAGTACCGACTGTCTACCAAGTACCCCTATACATTCACGTCCCCAACTGAACCGGAAGTGCCATTCCAACCCCCATCAAAATCCTCAAAACAACACAACCCAACAGACTAAAAAAAAAGATTAACCATTAATTAAATCCCTTCCCGCCTACCCCACATCCATATCCACTATCGATTAACTCACAAATCACATTTTCATTCACGATTTTAACAGCGTCGAAGCACCCCAACTTACTTTATTGACATCACATAATTGATTGCTTCGACTTGTCTTCCATCCACCATTTTTTTTATCCTCCTTAATAGACGCGTAGTAACTTGAATGCCAATATAATTCGTCATTGTCCACGAAGGAAAGGCGGCGTTAATTGATTTGCTATTCGAAATGTGTTATCACCAGCGCTTAATGGTAAGTAGATTATCAGCGAACGCCATTAGCACACGTTTGACTGATGCAAGCGTCGAATAAATAAGGCTTTGCTGATGAATTTTGAGGAGAAAGCAAAAGATAAATAATTTGTAGCACTCCTTTAAATCTTGGGTTGCTACCTTGCAGGCATCTGCACTGAGCACATCAAAGGATTATCTGCCGGGGCCCTCAACACAACTAACAATTTTTATGATGTGGCTTTCTTGGCAACCGACCTCAACAGACATTGATTTTTTTGCTCCAAGGTAGAAAAGAAAACGTTAGAAGCATACTACTGGAGTTAGATGATTCAGCTAGCTCTTTCTTTTTCTTTTTTTTTCTCTCTCTTTACTCAACTTTTTTTACAGCACGGTTCGACACAGCCTTTGATCATTTTATAAAGGAAAAAAAGTGCCATGTCGATATTGTACGAGTGATAAGTGAGTTTTTTTGTTTGTTGTTGTTTATATATAGATATATATGTGAGAGATTCATACAAATATAAGGTGGTTGAAAAGTCTTGTTCTTCGCAAATATGTTCAAAACTAAGGCCCGGCGCAAACGGAAGCATAAGTTCAGGCGCAGGTGTATGTTTGAGCAAATACGCACCAAAATTAAGCGCCGAAAATAGTCCCGGTGCAAATGCATGCATTTGCTGTTGAGGAAAAAACACCAAATTTTTATAAATAACAATAAAAGTATAAAAAATTTGTCAAAGTTCACATGCATCATCTTGATTTTTGAACAATGTACATGTGCGCTTAAAAATAAAAGATGTTGGATCAGGAAATTTGAAGCATACAACAAGAGCGCAAACGTGAGCAAAATGCTAGCCTTGATGAGAAAACAGTGGACCCTCAAACAGTCACCAAGATATGCTAACTGATTCTGCCTCAAGAAGTTCTGCCAATCAGGCCAACCATTTTGTAAGCAACTGATCTTCTAAGGCCTCATCTAAAGATTGAAACCGTTTGCCCTAAATTGAGGTCATAGGTCGAATTCGAGTGACTCATCAGATCAGGTCTAACCCCTATCCCATGAGCTTGATCGAACGGATTTTGTTTATCTGTGTTAGTCTGGAAAAAATTCGCGAAAAACCAGACTTTTTTAACCGCCCTGTATATACTTGATGCAGGTCGTGAGGAAAATTTCAGTGCAGATCGATCAGAATTCGTGACCTGTTTCATCGGATTCTGATGCATCGACCTGGTTAGTTTGTATTTTGATTGTAGAAAAGTTTTTTCTTTGGGGAAAGTGACGTTTTTTTATATTGATTTTTATCTGATGTTGTGCTAAAACTTTAAGAATTAGGAATTAAGAAAAGTGGGATAAATTGTGGGAAAATCAGTTTGAACACACATGCAGTGGGCTTTCCTGCATTATCAAACTTCACAACACAGAAATTAGTGATTATGAAGGGGTTGAAAAATTATACCCGATTCAAACACGTTGCAAAAAACGTGTTTGGTTGATCAATGGAACACTGCTCGATCTGTCAAAGACGACTCGAACCTTCTTGTTAATAGTGACATTTTTTTCACTTTAACTGACTTTAATTCTAATATTCACATTGAATACCGTACTGGTCATTCTAAATCCTAGAATTTTTGATTTTGAGGCTTCACAAGATCAACCGACTACTTCATCCACTAAACAACCGATTGAAAAACACAATCCTATTCCGGATGTTCCTGAGGAGGCGGATTCAAACGATGAGTTTGAAGATCCGTTGTTGACTATTAATCTCGAAAAATGGGAAAGAGTAGAGACCACACGTATTAGTGGGAAGTCAAAAGGTAGAGTTAATGTTTACTACTATACTCCCGACATGGCTCGTTGCAGATCACTCAATGACGTTAGGAAATGGTGTTACAAAAAGAGCTATTTGTTTGATGTAACTCTTTAAAATTTTGTTTTTTGTAGTATTGTTTTAATGATGGACAATAATCACAACAGGAGTGAGCATTGTCTAAAAATTCTCAGCAATAACAATTATGCCAACTGATTATTACTACTGCGAGTAGCCATTTTAAGAGAAAGCGCCATCTGGTGGCAACTTCTAAACTACTAATAGTGACTACCCCACTTTAGTGACATATTTCCAAGAAAAATGTATGTCACTAAAGCTTCATAGAAATGTTTCTGGCAATGGCAGAAAAATTGACAAAATAAAGCGGTAGAATTTGACATTTAAAAAAAAATCAATTTTCACCGCAGACCTACTTGGAAATTGATTAATCCTAAAACACTTTCGCTTGTATTTACAAACGTAAACAACATTCATTCTCCATCCCCCGTGATCGTTCAATACATTTCCTTTCAAGATCGAGTCAACACCACCAACGCTCGTTGTTATTTCTCCTCGGCTTTAAAGAAAAGGGATTTGTTGTTGCGAACAAAGGTGAATTGAGCAGATGTGCAAAGCTTTTTATTGCTTTGTCACATTTATCAAGAGGGAAGTTGTGTAAGTGCAATGTTTTTGTTTATAAGTCATGCAAGACTTGTTTCGGTGTAATGGATGGGGGTCCTGCGAGTCGTCGCTAATCGGCTTCCGGGTGACCACCAAGAAGTGGCTGGCTAAAGCTTCCCCTACCGACACCTCACGTGACCCACATGTCCACTGAGAACGTGAGGTGTAGTCAGGGGGAAAGAGGTTGGCTGTCTGCTATCACCTTATGTGGTGATTGAATTTCATGAGTAGGTCAAAAGAGTGCTGTGGGGAAGGAAAGTGCACTCGATATTTGTCTCGGATAACTAATCAACTTTGTTTTTCTTGCCCTACAACTCACCCTGAATTTATGTTTGCATAATTCTATTCATTGTTGTAGGGAAGGGGGAACTTCCACTCGTTTACTTTTGTTGAGCTCCACTTCTGTATTTTGGTATTTTTGGACTAAGGAAGAGCCGCGATCTAAATTGTCTAAAAATAGTTTTAAAGTAATCATTTAATCAAGTTTATTGTGCCTATGATCTGTCTACGGTTTTAGAAGCTAACAATGGTAGTCACCCTGTCATTAGTGATGAACTAAAAGGGCCAATTGGTAATCTATTCTTTTTCCCTTATCCCTTTTACCAATAGGCATCCAATTGGCATGATTTGTTTGCAATAGCAAGTTAGATTGCGTGATTTCTGTTTACAGTACTTTCACAATGCGATTTCAAAAGTAGTTGGTCAGAGTATTTTTTCACGTCGCGATCAAATCGCAGCCAATCATGTTGCATGCTTCAGCACACTGCATTCTGGTCCAATACCAAACTGGAGGCTGCCATATTTGTTATGTTGATCAAACAATGCCCTAAGTGGATGCTCCTTGTGGTGATTTAAGAAGCGTATCGCCTCACGAAAAATAGGTAGCGATGCAATTGCGAACAAATCATGCCAAGTGGATGCCTAGCATTATGTCTTGTATGGACATGCAGACGTCATTATTACATCTGAAGTGTCACTGATGACTACTGTATGTCTTTTTGATGTCGTATTTATGTCGGGACATAAAACAAATGTCGCTCTAACTTCATTTTAGGATGTGTCAGTGTTGGATGTTCTCTGGGTGTCATTTTGTATGAGCCAGTTAAGCCAAAAATGATGTCCACATAACGTCCAATACAGCCTTTTAGGCATTCCGCTCCTTCCATTCCGCATTTTACGCAAACCCACTTTCTTCTCCCAGTTTCCTGTTTGGTGAAGTATGCTTTTGGCTAATTCATTTTTTATTTACTATTCCAAACTCTTGAAACTTGTTTTGTTTGTCCAGTTCTTTTTTTCTTGCGATTATGATCATCAACTTCGAATTTCCTCTGTTTTCGTTATTCATTATTCTATAAAAACGACATAACCGTCCCGTTTCGTGATTAATGAGCAACATATCGAACTAGTTTTATAAACTGAAAAGACTAGAGATATCTCCCCTCCCACTCTTCACCGCAACCCCCCACTTTCACTCCGGGAAAAAAAGGAAATTTCACTAATTATGTCTCTTCTAAGTCAGAGATTATTTCGCTTTGCCTCCCTAAAGTCATTTATCATCAATTTTTTCACTGTATTTCCTTTTTTTTTCAAACTGAAACTTAAAGTTAAAAGTAGGGGAAATTGTTTTCTGTAGTTTAATGGATGGGATATTATATTCGAATGGATTTACCCAAAGAAAAAGAGTGAAACGTGCGCTGTCTAAGTGGGTTTTTTCTCGAATAGCAACTAAGTCAAATGAATATGCGCTATATGAACAATTGAATTTATCACGGTAGCTGAATGATGGAAATTGAATCAGAATGGAGAAACCGGCAAAGAAGTGTAACGCAGAAGGTAGAATGAAAAAAAAACGATATTTCAAACAGAGATTTGAAATGCAAAAGAAACAAAGAGAAAGTGACACACTACTCGCTTTACATCTGCGATCCGTGTAGGAAAACTCTCTTCGTGGGAAAATGTATAGAATTTGTTGTTTTTTTTAGTGATGATTGACGTATTAATTGATTTTTGATCGATGGGAAAGTTTGCATGCTGGTTGGATAATTGCAGGATGTAAAAGATGTGGGTCGGAAACCTACTTGAGGGGGAAAATCCTTTATTTTGTCACTTGGTTTCTTGTTGGTGAAGCAAGTTGAATAAAATCTTACTTGTTAGTGGATTAATACATACTAGTTAGCAGTCTCGACCAATGACAGAACATCTTGAAATAAGTAAATGAACTTAATTCAATCAAGATCTTCAGCAAACACTTTTTTGGACTTCCGGAGCAAATGGGTGCTTACGCTTGTGCTTACGTATTGAACTTGAACTTCGCAATTGGTTTTGAAGCATATTTCCCGATTCAACTTATGACTTTTAAGTGTGTGCATGCATGCACACTGTTCAAGAACAAAATGGAAGTTCCCAGCAGTTATGTAACAGTTTTGGCTTAAGCACACATAAGTGCCCATTTGCTCCGGGTCTAAGACAGTCATGGTCTAGGTGCCCCTTCCCTTTCAGATTTTCCAAAAATGGTCATTTACTCAAACTGCTTTATCAATAATTACAATACTAACAGCTCAATAACCTCAGCCAACAGCCCCACAAAAAATAACAAATAAAAACAGCTGGTGCTGCAAAGTAGGCCTCGCTGCAAAGTGTGCTCCAGCTAGACACTTCTGCTTACTGCCTACCTTTGCCTATTCCTAAATCTGCACCTGACGTGACATTTCAAATGTTAACATTTGGTTTGGGCACAATGTTCCTTTGTCCGAGCTTCTCGTTGGCTGTTGCAGTCAAGCGCAGCTTAAAAATTTTGATTGAAGTGACATGTATTTTGAATCCATAAGTAGAGATGTGTTTAGTCTGCTGAGCATGCGCTGCAGATTGATAAACTTATAGTTATTGGTGTTTTATACGTTTCAAACTTATAAATCTGAGCATGCACAGTCAAAGCCCTGACCACGCTGTCCGCGTCGAAATCGATCTAACTGTTTAGATACGTTTTTATTACTGTTTTGTTGCTTTAAACCATGCCAGGCAATAAAAGTGGAGGGCAAAATGTCGAGGTGGCATTTTGTAGTTTTGTTAACTTCTAAGTTAAACATTTATAATTTTCAAGTACCCAAAATGCAATTTTGTTTGCAACTAGCCCGTTTTATTTAACAAATTGAGAATAAGACAATAATAACTCTTCTTTGTTTTGATTTTTTCTATACTTAAGCCTCATATATACCTCTGAGTGGAATAAAACTTTTCAGCTCATGAAAAAAAAAGCATCTGTTACTTCACTCAGGATCTGAGTGAAAACAAGCTGTACTACTTAGGTGAAATTTTTCTTCCCGTTTTCCTTTTTGGTGAGGTTTGCTTTTGGCTATTTTAATTTTTTAAAGTGAAAAAATTTTTATCTGTACACTGCTAAGTGAAAAACAGTAAAAAGCAGTAGGTGTACATTACACCCATACTCAATGAAATCCATATAAAAATTGACAACACTGCAACCTCACTCCGTAAAATGATTATCCGCTCCTTTCAAAAACCCTCCAAAATATTCATCTCAACTATTTTCACCCACACACACGCCAAAAATTCATTCATATTTAACGAAAACCAAATCCAATCTCCTCCAAACATTTCTTTCACCCTTTTTTTTATTACCTCAGAATAATGAAGAGTAGGAGGAGGAGAAAAGCAGTAATCAGGAGGCGCCAAAAAGGGTTGGTCGTAGACTCGATGATGGGTGATGGCTGAGGAAGGAGTGAAGAGAAAGAGGTCCCACCTTCACTCGGGCGGGCGGCGGTAGTAGCAGGTGATATTGTGCACTTTGTCGTTGGTGAGCAACGCCTATCCAGCCCGATAGTTCCCGGAGGAACAAAGGGCCAAGCGCATGAATTGTGCTGCCTTTTCTCTCACTGGAAATGTGTCAGGAGGCGAGAGAAAGAGGGTCGTTAATTTCCACGTGTCTGCACACGGCCCAGTAGTGAATAGGGGCGAAGATGGGGTGGAGGAGAGCGAGCGTGCAATGGATCAGGTGGAGAGAGATGTAGTATGGTTGGTGTACGTATGTGTGCGTGTGTGTCTGCCTGCATTGGGTACTTTTGGCTTCAACTTCCATATTTTTTTTGCTCTGACGGTGTGTGTGTGAGTGAGGGAGTTTGAATTTGTTGGAGAGCGTCATTGGCTTTCTGTTAGGAATTGTAATAAAAAATATTATTTTGCATAATGGCACGTTTTGTAAGATAACCTTTTGACTTCAATTTACTAGGGAAATAAAAATTGAAATGTTGGGTTTGATAGTAAAAATGTTGGCGAGGTTTTTCGTTGTGGATTGAGTTTTATTTTTCATTTTTTACGCGGTGTTAAGAGAAGAGTTGCAGCCCGGAACGGAAAACCGGATTTCGGGTTGGCTTTGATTTGTTGTATGATTATCCGAACGGGATAGATTTGTACAATTTGTTGTAAATGATTTAAAATTTCTTAGCTTTCGTGGAATTTCCATGGGTGATTGTGCGTGCCATACTATGTTCTATTTGCCATACTGTAGATTTAGAGTTTATTTTGTATGCTAATTTTTATGACGTTTTATGAATGAATTGATGAAATGGAAATGACATTGTTGTGTACCTAGTATAGTAGAATATCACAACTATAACAATACTTTGCATTGTTATATATGGCTACTATGGTAATAATTTATTCCTTTCTATTGCGTTGCTTTGTTATGCTATTGCAACATTGCAACATTTGCCTGGTACTGCAGTACCCAAGACAAATTCAAGAAAATCAAAAACCATGCGACAACCTTCATGGGTACAGCTGAGGCAAGGAATTTAATAGAATTTCTTGAAAACTTAGTAAATTCTTTTGGGGTTAGCCTAATATTGCAGTACCAGATATACAGAATCAACCACCAGATGGTGCAATCCTCAAAATAACACATGATCGTGTTAACACGGCAGGAAACGGTAAAAGGGCATTATCAAATTGGTGTATATCCAATTAAAAAAGTAGTCGATTTGGAATATTGTCAATTGTACCAAAACGAAATCTGTAAGATATTTTTTTCTTGTTGTAGGGAGGAGTGCCAACACCCCCTCTGCTGCCGATTGATAAACATCTCCCAAGGAATGCAGAACGAAAAACCACCATCAAATTCCACTTAAAAAATACTATAGCGACACGTGCGCATCAATCTTATCAAATACCATGCCATTCAGTGATATGGCATCGCCTAAAATTTCATGCAAAATTAATCATTCGAACAGCATTTCGGTCTTGTTTGCTCAGCCTAGCCTCATCGCACACTTCAAAAAACCATAGGTAAAGATGATTAAGCACTGCAGGGAAAGCATCCAACACGACATGGGGTCCCTAAAATGGAACCGATGGATGAATTCTTTGGAATGTTATTGTACTTGATGTGTGCCTAAAAGATTCTTTCCTCTTCCCCCTTTTTATTTTTTTTCCAATTATCGAATCCTTTATACAAGCAAGCGCGGTTGTGCTTGGGTCTGCAAATATTTTCTTCCCATCTTTTGCTATCTCTTTGGCAGTAAGCTTCCTCCCCCTTGCCCCCCTCCCCCACACACACATCTCTTTCCTCCGCCCCCTCTTCAACTTCCTGGTTCCACTGACGACCGTTTCTTGCCGTGATGCGTTTGGCAAAGGATTTCTTCTACTTAGTAGGTGGAAGAAAGAAGAAAATAGTCACCCGGATCAATTTCCGGACAGGCTTTGCATTTATTACGTATAAATCTTTAAGGAATAAATGGCCTCGACAAGCAAATGCAAACTCTTGCCTCTCTCCCTGCCTCTTTCTCTCTCTCTCTCTCTTGCACATGGAAAAGCGAGGGGGAGAAGGCCACGCGGACACAGAACCTAATGAGCCCTGTCTGAAGCATAACCCGGTGCCAAGAAATCGCAGGCACTCGTTTTCTTTTTAACATTTTCAACCATATAAAAGGCCAGCGAGCTTTAGTGCGAGTTCACCGAGGACAAAAGGAGGATTGTGAAACAAACAAGAAAAAAAAGTAATATGGGCCTAACTCGTTAGTACGAAACTGCATAGTGTGAAAAGCCACGTTGTGTGAACTTCGGTTTTTTCCCGAAGACTCATTACGTGCGTTCAATTACCATTCGATTTTTCCGATTTACGAAATCGGATTTCGATGACATTTCTTATAAGATGTCCCAAGGATGTTTGGGGTGAACATCGTACGTTACACACCATATACAGTAAATAATCATATTTTTGGTTCTGATTGATTAATTCATTCATTCATTGTTTTTTTTTGTCTTTTTTACATTGTGTGTAAAAAAACAGGTTTTGATGACTTATAAAACGTCTTCAAAAGTACAGCCAAGCTTTGGCTGTTGAGATTTGTTTAATTTTGTTTTGATTACAATTGTTATTATTATTGTATAAGATTTGTTCTACTATTCAACTTATTCCATATTCACAGAAGTGACTATGCATGGTGTAATGATTAATAGAAATTTGTACTGTCTATAGAATGGTATGAAAAAGATGCCATCTTGTATTTGTTCTTGAACTGTTTAACACGTTAATTTTTGCAACATAATCGAGTTATTTCTTTAACCTTTCGATGACGATTTATAAGTCATCAAAATTTGTTTTTCATAAATCGGGGAAATCAAATGGTAACTGAAAGCACTTAACGTTATTATTGTGACAAAATTTGTAATTGCATGTACTATGTACAAGCATGGAGTTGTAATAAAGGAAGTGTCAACTCCATGGTGTTTGTTGGAGTACTCGCTAAGGCAATTCACCGTTCACTTCTGACACCAGATGGCGTTGTACGGTCTGCATATTGCATATTTCCCTGTCTTCCAATGTAAACAAATGTTAGGTGAGTAAACAATTGGTATTTATTGTATATTTTTGCTTTATGACGCAAAACAGAATTCTAGCTGTTGTCAAGACTCTAAAATTCACCTAACCATGTTTGTTTATTTTTGAAAAGGGGCAAATATGGCGTTGTCACACAAAATCTCGCTCCAAAACTCATTACTGAGCGTGTACTCCAACAAACACCATGGAGTTACTATACTCCATTTATTACAACAAGTAATAATAATAGCAAGATGGATATCTATTCCGGCTAAGTCGCTCGATGCGAAATTCGATACGATAGTGCGAAAAACCAGGTCATACAAAAAAATTTTTCTTGTTTCAGTTTTATTTCCAACTGTGTAATCCTTTTCGTCGACCTGACCTTTAATAATGAAAATTGTCAAGGAAAAAAATTTCTAATAAAATTAATTTTTTAAAAATACTAGTCAGTACAAAAAAATTTCGCACTATCGAGTAACAAGTAATGCGAAAAACCCGTCACTACGAAAAAACTGTTTGTCATTTACTTGTTCGTACTACCGAGTTGGGACTGTATTTTCATTTTTTTCTCTTTCTCTCTCTCTCTATTTCCTTTTTTTTTTAAAAGGGGGCGGTTTAAATGGGCAGTTGTTGTGCAATTTTCAAAATTATGTCAGCCATGTTGCTTGGTTTTTTGCCAAATTTTTTTTGCCCAGTTTAGCATTTTGGGAGGTTTTATGCCTTTTTTTTTGTTAGGGTGTATGTCGTAAACTAAATGCACATTGTGGTGTTTTTCGTGTATTGGTGACAGCGTTATCAGAATTTTTTTTTGGGTGTATGTATGTACGAGGAGAAATGTCAGTGCACGCATATGTGGAGAAAATGTGTAAAAAATGAATGAACTTAGCTACATTTGGCATTGTGTCGAATACATGACACGAATGGTCCATCTTGACAGCTGGCAATGAGTTAAAGTAGCTCGATTCAGTTGGTAATAAACGGGGTTTGAGTGAGCTTTCTATCTGATGAAAATACATTTTTCCTCTTTTTTTATTTTTTTTTTATTTTCACAAAATGAATGTTCTTAGATTTAAGTTTATGAAGAGTTGGAAGTTTTTTTAACATGTGTTTGGAAATTTCTTCTCGTGTTTTCAAATTTGTTTTTCGTTTGTGGGCAAATGGAGTTAAAGTAATTGGCATGATTTTTAACCGTTTTCGGCATTTTTCTAGCCAATTTTTAACGGTTTTCAGTAGAAATGCCGAAAAAAGTTAAAAATCGGCTAGAAAATCGTCAAGTTAGTGCAAAAAATGTTGACCTCATCCTCACAGGTGGATAATCTCACGCATCGAATGTCAGTCAGAAATCAAAGTATGGGACGAATTATCTCAATATGGCGCGCCATATCCGTCGAAATAGTCATTCCGCATAGGATTGGCTATTCCGACTAATGTCAGATTTTTAAACAAAGGGTCCATTGAAATAGCCAATCGTTTGCCTTATTACCCTTCAAATAAATTACTTATTTTGGTATATTCCTCCTATTTTTCAAATTATTAAGTGATTTCATTGCTTTGCTTCTCTGTGCTGCATGAAATTTAATTACCGTACTGTCAGTTGGGGAAGGATTGTCGGAATTTTCCAGTTGATGCCATTATTGCTATGGACGCTCGCTTATTTTGGCATGACATGACTTCCGGTTTACAGAGAGGCATGGCTTATAACTTTTTACTTAAAATTTTAAAATATCTGATCACTTAATAACAAAAATACCAGTGGTATACAATTTTATGACATTTATTCTTTAACATACAAAAAAATGTGAAATTTTTTTTGATGTCTGTATTACTTTTAAAAATAGTTTTTTTCCTCAATGCTTTTTCTTCCTTTTTAAAAGTCAGTTTTGACTGTATCAGAGTAAAATTCTGCAATATTGAAATTGTACGGAAGGAAAGTTTGCCGGCTTTTCGGAGAATCTTTGAATAGTTCCCTGTGAAGTTGTGATCGATAAATAGCGATGTACTGGTCAATACCACAACAAAACTTGTGGAGAAAGGAAAAAAAGAAAGAAAAAAAGGTAAAATTTGATCACAGATGTGAAAAATTTATCATCTTTATACTCTTCCATCTTTTTCTCTAGACAGAAATTCTATTTTCACCCAATAAACTTTCGTCATGTTATCTTTAATATCGTATACATTATTTGTGTGTTGTTCTTCTTCTTCTTAATATTTGACATGTAACATGAAGATGACATATAAAGGGGATGAAGTTTTTACATTTTCAAGCGTGTGGGAATGTTATTTCTCGTTGACCCTAAGGACTCGCATTTTTGTGGGCACCTAATGAGTTCGCTTAAAATTTCAAATTCCTACACTTACAGAAAGTGCCATTTAAAACCCACAGAATTTGTCATTTTTCGTGTATTGTTGTGAGTTGTGGATTTTGGCGTATTGCGGTGAAGTTTTCAATTTTTCGTATTAATTCATAAGCACAAACAATATCAATTTTTTTTTAAAACAATTTTTGGCCTAAATTCATACCTACTTTTAACAGCATTACTTTCCTTTAATGAAAGTTTTGGAACAGATTTGTACTGTGGGACAGATGCACCCCACTCTGTGGGGTGCCATAAGCCCACACTTTAAGTTCTAAAAAAATGATTTAAAGTGCAGAATAAATTTTTTTAATACCAGAATTACAATAATGGTATTCATATTTACCTTTTGGAAAGTTTTTACAGCAATAAATTCTTTTTCCATAAAGTTATATACCTACTCAAAAATGATGAAAAAGTGGGCCAAAGCCAACCGAATTTACGGTACTGTAAAATACCTGTCAGTATGAAAGAACTGCTTATCATTTACTTATTTACTTACTGTATTATTCATATGTTCATAAAAAAATCAGCCATCTTGCTTTGTTTAATTTCCTCACTCAACAAACAAGCAAGAATTTTTTTAATTGTTGCATCGATTTTTTTATTTTTATGTATTGCAGAGAAGTTATATTTTTAAATCCCACTTAAAATGTCAGAAAAAAAAACAAAAAATCTCTTTTCATTTTTATTTCCTCCCATTTTTTTCCATTTAAAACTCAAAAGAACTTTTGAGTCAAAATTAAATTAGTCGGACAAAAATCGCAGACAAGATGCTAGCTGTTGAAACATTTAAAAGATAATTAAATTATTGCCATCCCAAGATTGAAGAGCTTCATTTAATTCTTGATTTTATCCCCTACCTTATAATTCAATTAAACCAAATTCGAT
>JAQFZO010000762.1:0-20778 GCA_034695885.1 Geophilus flavus | reverse complement strand
TTGAAAATGTGTAATCTGTATTTAAATTTGTTTTCATTTTCTCTTACAGCCACTTAAAGTGAATAATATCGACGAAGCTGTTTTACATGAAATTGGTGAGAATTCAAAGTAAAGGGTTTTCACAGGAAATACTGAATATTGACATTTCTTTCTTAAATATTTTAATATAATATAAGACTGTCATACAAAATCATGTTCTAAAAAAAAGAGTAGAATTAGTTCCAACTTCCAAGTATAAGTATTTTTCTTTAAAGTTTTGATAAATATCAGTTGCATTCCTGTGCAAACCCTAAGAATGTTTAGTGAATTTATATTTATCCTTTTATATTTTTATTAAAAATACAGACAGTGTCTTGCAACACGATTTGGATAAGGAGGACATTCTTCGAAAAGTATTTTGGAAAGCGAGAAAGAAAGCTTTGGACGAACTAAACGAACAACTGGGAGAATTTCGAAACAAAAGGACCCTAGGTAATAATTAAATCGAAATTAAGCTCAACCCACGTTTGCAACGATATGGGACCCAGAAGGCTCATTTCGTATGACGGCTCAATGACGTTAATGAGTCATCACGTTTGGGATCTGGTAGAACACGAAGGAAGAAAAACACCGTTTCTTGCAAATGGGTTTTTGTCTTGAAGAAAAAAGCAGACAAAACAATCTGCAAACAACCAATCGCAAATTTTAAATAATTTTCCATTTCAACAGGACTCGGAGCGTTTTTCGGTCCACCCGATTCCCAGTTGGAATTATCGATACACGATAAAAACAAGGAATTGAAAATCATAGAAATGCTTTTGGTTCCGTCAATGGAAACATTATCGTGAGTCAAAAAAATTAAGACAACCCGCAAATTTATTTTAATTTCATTTTCCTCAAATTACAGAGAGGACATTGAAAATGCAAATAATAGAACGTGAGTATCAGATTGGTGTAATTAATTGTTTTTCGATAAATATTATAATTTTGAGAGTGGAATTGGGTTGTAGATTTGCATCTGGGCCCTCTAGGGTGGTGTTAAACCCATTCAAGGACGGTGGGATTTTTTTTAAGAAGGGAAAAAGAATAATAAAACAACATTTCTGAGAAGCGGAAGTTGAGCTGTCAGTCAGTTCCTATGTGATTTAAGGCAACACCCTTTTCCCTTTTGTTTGTTAAAGGGCTGGCAGGAAAAGATTTTGGATATTAGAAAAATTTTAAGAAGTTTAAGGGAACTTATAAAAGGATTGATGTATGATGGAATTGTTTTTTGAGTGACCTAAATTGATATTTTATGAAATTTGGAGATTTTGGTGATAAAATGTGATGTACAGTAGTAATTAATGAGGCTGGTGGCTCTAATCTAATCTGGTTTAAAGAAATTGGGAAATAAAAAAGTTTAGAATTCCTAGTAAGCAATAAAGTGATGCAACAAAGTTGAGTTGTGCACGAAAAAATTTTAACGGTGTATTCAATCTGCCACTTGAAATTTTTTTTTGCAGATTGGCCTAAAGCTGCAAAATAACTGCAAAAAACAGCAGATAATCTGCAGATTTGCTGCTCCTAGACCAACCAATCTGTAGATTATCTGCTACTTCAGGCCAATGACCAATTGACCAATGACCAATTCTCTTCAAATTCCTTTAAAAAAAAATTTCAAAAGTGCCAAATTATCAGATTATCTGCAGATATTCTCTACAAAAAATCTACCATTTTGACTAACCACTTAAAATGATAGCAAGGGGTCAGTTTGTGCATACACAGATACACAGTGTTGCACGCACTACCGCTACTGTAGTGGCGCTATTAGTGCGCTACTTTTGTAGCTAAAGTAGTGCATACCTAGTGGCGCTACTTTATGAATGATTATTATTACTATTTGAGTATTATTTCTGGGTAGTTACAGATAATATTTATCTCCAATTGTTTGAGAAAAACATCAATTTTTGTGTGTTTAAAATAATGATTTTCGGGTTTAAAAATGATAATTTTGTGTTTAAAATAACAATTTTCATGTGTGAGGTTTTGCGGGTTAATAATTATAAACTCAAGTAGCGGAAAAGTAGCGGAAAGACTTGCAAAAATAGCGGTAGCGCTGGTAGTGCCACTACATTTGAAAGAAAGTTAGCGGTAGCGGTAGCGCACTACTTTTTGGGGGTTGCGCGTGCAACACTGCAGATACATGATTCATGCATTAGTTGGCATAAAAATCATCCAATCCCTGGCTTTTTCAAAAGAGGCTTTTAAATCTTGGCTTTTGCTTTATGATGTTTTTTAGTTGTAAGATTGAGTGCACCTAAGGCAAACCATATGAAAAGTCATATATGGATCCATATAAGAATATGTAGTCTGCATCTAAATGTCTTTCACACGATCCAAACCAAATGACAGACAGACGGCTTATTTCTGATCTGCAACTGAGAAGAAAATTCCATGAATTTGAGGTTATCTGCCCACACTTGTGACAAAAGTCAAAATTGAGCTCAGAGTGTTATTGGATTCCCATGTGTGTGAATTCAGGTGAATAAAACCATCAAAACCTCTTCAGATGAAAAATTGGCTGCGGGTAAAAAAGCTTAGAAGTCATATCTGCAGAAAATCCACAATTAATCTACAGAATGTTGGCCACTTTTTGAAGGCATTTCACAGTTAATTATGCGGGTTTTTTTTTAAAAAAAAAAAAATCAAGTTTTCAGCGACGAAACTTTGAAATATTTTAAATTTTTTTAAAATATATTACATATGCGATCGTACATAAATAATATTGTTGAGTTCAGAGGTGTTGACACGAAAGAAAAATGCCCGATTTGTTAAAAAGTGGGGAACGGCTTTATTCGAGGCATAATCAACTTGACACCAACAGCCTCGCCAACAGCTCATACACTAGTGACGACTAGTGGTAAAAACTACAAGCTTTTTGGCAATTATAAAAGCCAAAATTACACAAATATAAAGTATAAATGAAATTATTAAACAACTGAAGCAAAATATTGAAAGATATTAGTTTATTCGATAACCAATCAGATCACTTATTCAAGACGCATAACATTATCTTGTTTTTAACAATTGTTGAGTATGTCGTTCATTGTTGGTTTACAGGATAATACTCAAAAAAATCCATCATGTAACAAACTCAAGCTGTATTATAAGAAGTTTTAAGCAGTATTCAAAAACAATTCAAAAACATTTTCCAATTGGTTTTAACAATTCCTAGGTTCCAGGATTCAAAATGGGCTGAATTGTTGAATCGTAGTTAAAAATTCATATAAGCATAGTTAAAATAATAATCAAACAGATATTCTCTAATCGATTTGCAGGTTGGTCAAAATTAATTTAATCGATCGAACCAACAGCAAATCGATTAGTATCGAGTCCGTATTGATTTTTACGGCAACACGGTATTACCGAAACATCGATACCAATTTATTTGCAGTTTGTTTGATCGATCGAATTATATGTACGATTAATTAATAACCTGCAGATCAATTAAGCCATGCTTAGAAACCTGTAATTTTAAGTATGAAGACTTTGTGCTTTCTCGAGCGAAATTTTAAAACAAAATGAAAAAAGAAAAAATTTTATAAAATTTTGTTTAATTAAATTTCGTAATAACTTTTTCGACAACACTAAAATTATTTTAAAAAATACAAACTCAAAACTTCAAAAATGTCCTAAAAGCGCCTCGAAATCATGTCACGAACGAACGAAGCCACAGAAAAAATGGCAGCGTGATTTGAACACCTAGGTGTAGCGCACATGCGCTGTATCGTTTTCAATACAAAAAACGATAACGAAAAAGTTTAAAATCTCGTCAGAGACTATATAAAACAACATTTACAAAATATTTTTAAATATTTCGTAATTTTATAACATTTTGTAATATAAATTTCTTATATGAGAAAACTCAGTAAAAACAATTTTAAAATTACAAAATAATAAGAGAAAAACTCGTGCGCCAAATGGTCCTATAAGTGTAACTATTGCGCAAGTTATTTCAGAAAGGGAGAAAAATGGTTCAGAGAAAACAATTACTCACCATTATAGTATTGTATTGTAGTATTATGGAGAAATCCATTTTTATAAAATCACTGGAAAAATTATACTTTCTTGACACGAAAACAGGCAAAACAGGCAAATCGTAAAGCGAACTTTCTATTTTTAGCTAGGAAAAAAGCATTTATTGCTGCTTACATTCGACCAAGTCAAATCCCACTGCTTGATCCACTCGAATCACGAGAGCTCTTCAATCATATTCCCCCTCAAATTTCATTATGTGCAGCAATGTGGCCTCGGAGACCGACCATCCACTCCAATAACCTTTCGGCGGCGTGCATCTGGCATCGAAATAAATATCACAGATTTGACGATTTATCTTCACAAATAAAAAATAATAAATACATAGAATAAATAAATAATAAATAAAATAAATAAAAATATTGGATGGACAAGTTTTATAAATCGGGAAAATTTATTCGGTTTTTATCCGAATTGATGGTATTTAATTATAAATGGTTTTGTAATTATCATTAGTTGTAATTATTATTTATCATGGATTTTGACAAAAAACCGGAATTGAAAACCGACTAGAAAGCTGTGGTTTTTAAAAGTGGTTTTGAGGAGTTTTCGATGGTTTTCCCGGGTGTTTTGGACGGTCTTCGAAGGTTTCGATGGCTTTTCAGTGTTTTTTGGTATTTATATTTATGCATCTGTGCCATAAAGGTGCAATTTTCCGGAAGTCCCGTGGTTTTGCTAAATCTAAATCTGAAATCTGAGTTAAAACTGGAGTTTTTGAATGCACCTAATGTGATTCGAAAACAACTCGGGTTTGACTTTGCGCGGGTGGAAAATGGGATGAAAAACTGTTGGGATGCAAAACCGTCCAAAAACCTCCCATTGATCAATCAAAAATAATCCGAAATAGATCCAAACCCCCTCAAGCACCCAAAAACACATTCAAAAACCATCATAAACTCTCCCTAACAGGAAAACTGCATCAGAAAACTGAACTATTTGTGTGTGAATAGAAAAAAAAAACCATAGCTATCCTCTCAAAATTCTACGACATCTTCAGGTCATGTGATCAACTATTGTGTATTTTGTTTTTGCTCAAGGTCCATTTTAAAAGTTTGGCATATCCCCAAAATACAGACTGTTTATCAAACTTTACTGTCTGTTTTAAAAGTTAAAAAAATCAAAAAAATTATAATAGCTAGACTGGGTGACAAGTGTTTCCATGTTTTCATGTGTTTGTTTTGCCTCCAACATGGCGGCCAACCCTCTCGCTCTCTAGCGGTGAAAAATTATGATGCGATGTGCAAAAGCTCTACATCCCGAACACGTTTACTGGACTTTCCAGCCGCCCGGTCTTTAACACGTTTGGACATGACAGCTTTGACTGTAGATTTAAAACAAAAAAATATTTGCACTAGTGCAAATGACTTTTCGATCCCACCTACATAGATATAAATATCGATTATTAATCAAGAAATAGAATATTTCCAGATAAATAATAAAATTACTGTTAAATTCATTACATACTGAATATAATATTTATAAATTACAGATGTGCCTTGGCTACGTCGCTGGCGACTCTGCTCTACAAATTATTCGGAGTGAAAAGTCCTCAAGCAATCAACCTGATAGAACGATGCCCAACTTTCGTATCAAAAGAAAAATCACGTCTAAAAGTGTTCAACAGGAACAAAAAGGTAAAAAACTCTCATAACTTTTTCCAATTTTCCTCCTCATACCTCACTAATATCATCTAATATTGACACTCTAGGTGCAGATGATGCAGGGCCATCACTTCCTAGCCCAGCATTACTTCAACGTGACGTACTGTAATCATTGTCAGTTCATCATTTGGGGTGTTGGAAACCAGGGATACCAATGCCAGAGTAAGTACACAAGCGTCAGGTCGTTACAAGAGTGTCTTGTTGACACAAATTATTGATTTGTTTATTCAGATTGTGAAATGAACATCCATAAAGCGTGCGTCAAGGTTGTGGAAGAAACCTGCATCGGTGCTCTGAGGAACAAAAAGGATAAAAAGAAGGATCGCATGTCTGGACTCATGGATAACATCATGGGGAAACGGAAACCCAGTACTGTCAGCATGGCAGGAAGTGAGTTTGATGAGAATTGTTTTGAATTTAGTGAACAATCGTTGTGGTTTTGAAATTTCGCTGCCGGGTTTATTCGAGTCGCAGTGAATCTATTCGACATGGAGATGCATCATCGCTGGAAAAAAATATGGCTTTACAAAAATTAAAGATAATTAAAGTTTATGTGAAATTTGATGAAATATTAAAATTTACGGCTTACGGTTAGGAGCAAACGGGTGCTTACGCTTGTGCTTATGTATTGCGTTTGAACTTCACGCTTGGTTTTGAGGCGCATTTCCTGATCCAATTTGTTATGATTTGTAAGTGTGCTGTTCAAAAACAAAATGGAAGCTCCAAGCACCTATGTAATGGTTTTGGCTTGAGCTTATGCACCCATTTGCTCCGGGCCTTAAAGTACATTTTAAATTTTTTTTAAAATGTTGTGACAAAGAAAATTGTTTTATTAAAGTTAAAGTTAAAAACATTGTAAAATGTGATAATACATTAAAATTTACAGCTTAAAAGTACATTTTACAAAAAAAATCTGTAAACTTAATGTTTATCACTGTATCGCAATAACTTTAATTACTATAACTTTGATTTTTGAAAAGCCATTTTGTAAGGCCCGGAGTAAATGGGCGCTTACGCTTAAGCTTAGGCAACATATTTGGGCTTCACGCTTGGTTTGAGGCGTCATTTCCCGATCCAAATTTTTTGATTTTTAAGCATAAACTCCTGTGCACTTTCAAAAAAAAAAAAAAAAAAAATGAAGGTTCCCAGCACCGATCTAACGGTTTTGGTACAGACAAAACGTAAAGAAAATTCTGAATACTCGGTTCCCATTAGTCGGACTGACAAATTTCAATACACTGACTTCAGAAAATATATTGTATCATAACGCAATACCAAGCCTAAATGTCTTAAATCCGCTTTAAACCTCTTTATTTTTCTTAAATCCAATGTGATGGACACTATTACAAGACAAAAATTGACAATTCGAGTACAGCCATGTTTGTTGACAGACATGGAGAGCAAAAAACACTGCGCATGCTCCGAAGGCTGTCTTCTATTGGCTGGAATTCTTTCTGGCAAGAATGTCAGAATGCAAGATGATAAAATTGATTCATCTTGCGAGAACATTGACAAAATGCGGAAAAAATGGCCTGAAAATGTTGTTTCATCAGCCAAAGAATGTTCTCAGGCCAAAATTGTTGCTAGTGTGAATCCTCCTTGTCACAGATAAACAAAATCTGTTTGATCGAGTTCGTAGGAAGAGACTCTACCAATAACCACAATAGATTACTTAACAGTATTCCGTATTGTAAAACAGTTGAAATCGATAACTGATGTGTTGATGCCAGTGGAAGTCCATTAATTTTGCAATTCAAACATTGATTAAGAATACGGACAAAATGAGTAACTTCCTAGTTACTAGCACTCTTACTGTTTCTAATAGTTTTACTGTTAATGATTATTATCACCAGGTCTGGTACAATCCTGCTGGACAAAAAAAATTGTCGTGAGCAGTGTTGACCAAAATAGACTTTTCCAGCCTATGTGAAAAAAAACACTCAACACCACCTACTTTGTCTACATAGCTAATTGATGTGTGAGCCCCTAATTGAAGTAGACTTGTCTAAGAGGTCCTGAGTGAGACTACTTTGGTAAGTGCTGCTTTCGACAATCTTCAGGCCCGCCGCAAATGGGCGCTTACGCCTATGCTTAAGGTCAAGCCAAACCTTTGCATAAGCGCTGGGAAACTCCATTTTATTTTTAAACAGTGTGCATGCATGCAAACTTACAAAACATAACAAATTAGATCGGGAAATACACGTCAAAACCAAGCACGAAGCTTGCACTTACAGGCGTACGCCTCCATTTGCGGCGGGCCTTAGACTGTATTAAAATGCTATGGAATGCCATATACTTATCTTTAATTGTGACCAAGATGGCTTTTCATAGCATAAGAGGGCATAAGAGCTCTTACAGTCCGTTTCACGAACGATGAAACTATTGGGGTGTAGCTTATGACTAACACGTGATCGCAGTCAATCAATCAAAATGCAAATCTATAACGAATATGATTTGTGATTGGCTGACTGCGATCACGAGTTGGTCATACGAGCTACGCCCCAAAAATTTCATCTTTTGAAAAGGGACTGTATCAATTCTGTCATTAGAGGGCGCTGAAGCCTAAATTTATATAGGAGGGCAAAATGGAAATTGTTAAATTAATTTATTATAAATAGTAGTTTGGAAATTTTAGATTTGTATTGAACAATTAACAATTTGGGGATTAATACCTGAGTAACTTGCTATTCAAATTTTAACATCGGATGGATTTTTTTCTACTCAAAGCAGAGTTATTGGCTGCCAATTTAGTCATGTTTGAAGTTCCAACTATGTGCAACGGATACATGATTTTCTCGATAATCCCGATAAGCTTCCAAAGTCGCAGACGCCAGAATAAAGGGCAAGCAAGGGATGTCTTAATATCAGAACTCTTGATGGCCATCCACTTAAAGGTTAAAATGACAGCATGGGGTCAGTCACACATGCACAGATTCATGACTCATACATAAATCAGCACAAAAATCAGCACAAAAATCATCTAATAAGAGACTTAGCAGTTGCTTTTGATGTTTTAAATATTAGTGGATGGATGCTATGACCTTACGGGACCTGTCAAAAACAAAATCAAATCAATTCCAATACAATAAAACTCCTAAAACATGGGTAATCCAAAAATTTACACAGTTCAACGAATACTAGTCATGTGTCTCCATTGTGACGGGGCGACCAGTCAATGTCAAGTGGTAAGAACGCACAATTAACAACCAAAATGGAAAAAACACGCAAATCACCTATGGAGGCATGAAAAAAGAAAGCCGAAAAATGAGAAACGATAACCAATAGACCTTGTTAGCTTCAGCACTAAGATGCCGCTCGGTGCCTACTAATGGGGGAACCACATAGAGGTAGAGCTTGGAAGTTTCTTCCCACACGTAACATTGGCACCGTCATAGCTGTAAAAGGAGAAGTAGAGGTAAACACTATTACATGCTAAATCCCAAAAAAATCGAGCAAGAAAACTACAGCAGTGCCATCACAAGCGGCAAAATGGGAAACTAAAGAGTTTCCCTACTTCTCCTTTTACATGCTGTGGTACCATATATGTACTTTATGTCGAAAAAGTGGGTTTTAGCTGCGCATGAGAAAACTGCGCAAACTCTAATTTTTTTGACACGCTCAAAGTTTACATTGAAGTAAAAAAAAAATGTGTTCTGGAATTTGTTAGCATTTTTTCAACCATCTTGAGATTTACCCTGTTTTTGAATACTTGCACAAAAGGCTAAGGAATGCCAGTAGTGATAAACAACATCACCGAGCAAGAATCTTAAAGTTTTTGTAATTTGTGCTTGCCTGGTCATAAGGTTTAAAGTTTTCTATAGTGGCAAACTGCAGGGCTTATATAGTCCATAGTGGCCTGTGAGACATGTTTGTATTGCTTTTAGGCTCAATAACACTTGAGGGTTTAAGTGTTTCTTCATTACTAGAAATGAGTTATCGACAAGTGCGAAATTGCCTTTATATTACTACCGGTGTCCATATTGATAACGAAAAAGGGGAACATCGAGTCGAGTGGAATGGGAAGTCATTTATTTGCCAATCTTGGTGTTTATGGTGTGGAAGAAAAATTGAAATGTGAAACCGGAAGTTGATGTCATTTTTGGGGTGAGGACTCATTTTGTTTGATGGTTATGGTGATGATGTAATGTGATTGCTCATTGGCTGTTGTGGGATGGTATTTTTTAGGTATTGTTTGTTGATGTTGATGGTATGTATACAAGAAAAAATAGAATTCACAATTTGTAAAGTTTTTAACAATTGTTAATGATACACAAGATTTTAGATGGTATTCCTATCGGTATCTTATGGAACTATATTTCTATTAGTGGCATCATACTTGAGATTATTCTGGATGGTTTCTCATATGGTACTTTATTATAATGGTATTTAATTTTCTTAGTGGTACTTATTGGTACAATACTTAGGGCACGGAAGTTCATGCTCTTTAAAACACGAAAATATGCATGCAAATTGAAGAAATATGCTCTAAGATATCAAAACTTTTTGGATTGTACCGTATCAAATTTTTTACATGAATAGTGTCAAAAAATTTTCTTGGTGGTACCTTATTCACTACACGTATGGTACCTGTTTTAAAACACTTGTACCCCAAATTACTGTTTATGGTACCTGTAAAACTACTCCATAACTTTCGAAAATATTAATAAATTTCGGGTACCTGGTACAAGATACCAGTGGTACCTGAGTGGTACCATACAACTATACTATGATTACATAAAGAAAAACTATTTTTCATAATTTTTGAAAATATTATTAAAACTCAGGTACCAGGTACTAGTGGTACCGAAATGGTACCAGAGTGGTACCGTACAACTACTCTTCATTTCAAAAAACCTAGTAAATTCAAACAACATACTCACCACAACCACAATAATAACAACAACAGCAATCAATCAATCTCTCCAACACACACCATTCTTACACACAAAAAACCATTGATTATTAAAACATTCCCCCAATTTCATTTTCTAATTTTTCCCCCACACGCCCTCCCAACACATCTCCCAGCATTCCTCACTCGATCAATTCCCTCACACCATACGGGTCCAACTAATTTCCTCGGTCAAACCATTTTCACATTGTTTCGAGCCACAATCACAATGAAAACTGACTTATACCGCCCATCTATTATACATATGACGTCACTCCGGTAATTCTCTGCCTGAGGCAAATAACTTCATTGCCGTAAAAATAAAATTGGATTATGCTTGCAATTCCTTAGGACAAACCTCTCCGTATATTGACTTCAATGGGAATCGTCTTGTAACGAGGTGGAACGTGCCTTGTGCTTCTTAATTGTCGTCGCGGTGAAAGTTTATCCTCTAGCTCCATCCTTTGCCTTGTCACTGCAAAACTTGCTTTTGCTGACGTCATCGCGATGACATATTTTTTTCCCGGAGTTGAACTTTTTTCTTTTTTTGGGGGAGAAGTTTTTCCCTCCCACTCTTCGACTCACTTCATTTTTGGCAGCCACCGGGTTCTAATAAATTGAGCCTGCAAGGCGGAATTTCTGGTGGGAAATTTGACGGTTGGATTTTAAGTTTTTTTTTGCCGGTGAGAAATTTTAATGGGCCATACGTTGGATTGTTTGATGTTGGAAGTTTGGTTTATTATGAGGGAGTTTTTGATATTCTTGTCATGCGATGATGAAATTTGTAATTGAGATGTTTTGGTATGAGTTCAACAAAGTGATTTTTTTATGTAACAATATGAGCAACAATCAGAATTAATTGTTAACAAGAGCAACAATGAGAAATTTTTGATGTAACAAGAGCAACAATGAGAAATTTTTGATGTAACAAGAGCAACAATGCAATTTTATTGTTGATATCAATGTCATGTAACAATGAGAGCAACAATGAGAATTTTTTGATGTAACAAGTCTCAAGAGCAACAATGAAAATTATTGTTGATGTACAATAGAGTAACAATGCAAATTTATTGTTGATATAAGAATTGTCATAAAACAATAAGAGCAACAGTGGGAAATTATTGATGTCATCATCATTGTCATGCAACAATGAGACAAACAATGAGAATTTATTGTTGATTTAACAATGAGAGCAACATGAAAAATTTTTTGATGTAGAAATAAGAATAAGAATTTATTATTGCTGCATCAAGAGCAACAATGAGAAATTGTTGATGCACAATAGAGCAACAATGAGAAATTGTTGATTCACAATAGAACAACAATGCAAATTTATTGTTGATATCACCATCATTATTATGTAACAAGAGCAACAATGGGAAATTATTATTGATGTCAACATCATTGTCATGTAACAATAAAACCAACAATGAGAATTTATTTTTGATGTCAACATCATTGTCATGTAACAATAAAACCAACAATGAGAATTTATTTTGATGCCAACATCATTGTCATGTAACAATGAGACCAACAATGAGACTTAATTATTGTCAATGTCATGTAACAATAATGTTATCATTATTGTCACTAAAAATATTTTGTGTCGCTTTAACAATGAAGTTAGGTGTACTAATGTATTGTCCAATTGTTAGTGTTATTGTCGTCTCTCAACCTCTGTTGGTGATAGTACAAAATGCGCTTTATGAAACTACGTGAAATGTGACAACGTCGCTATCGCTGTATAGTACTCGCAGCGAGCGTTGTTTCAAAATATTGGTTTTTTATTCAGAGGGGTTAAGCAGTCTTTTAAAAAGATAACATTCGCCTGTCAAGATGCCATGGGAAAAAGTGAGAATCGCTGAAATGGGGAAAAATTAGATTCGAAAAGCCGAAAGTAATTTTTTACACGACTGTCAGCGCACGGTAAAATATATCGTAGCAATAAAGAATTTATCAATTTTTCATATCAAGGATTATAAACTGGAAAGAAATTCTTTTTCAGTTTAGCTTCAACAACTCTTGCTTTAGTTTTGCAGCATTTCACTTTAAGAATAATGTAATTGCTTATAGCTAACCATTGCTAATTTTACTCTAGCTAGATATTTCGAACAAATTTTTTAGTAGGTATTTTATACTTATGTCCCTTTGTACATGTAGACCAAAAGTATGGACTTGGCCAAATAATTTCTAAATGGTTAAAGATAAACAAAATCTGTTTGAGTTTGTACGAAAGGCTGTAGGCCCAATTTTATGATTTATTCAAATTTGACCTTATTTAGAGCTCAAATGCATTTGTAATTGAAAAAAGGGCCTGAAGCTATTTTGGTCCTATTTCAATGTTAAATCCTACATGATTCCAAGTTTCTTGTGAGAAAGTTTGGTGGACCATGGTCATTTTGGCGGACACATGATCAGTTCCATTTGCTCATGGTCAGTTTAGTATACAGAGACTGATGGTCAGTTTGAATGTTTTAAGGTACAATTGGTAGACCCAAGGTCAGTTTAATAGACCTTTGGTCAGTTTGGTAGGCCCATGATGGTCAGTTTGGTAGACCCATGATGGTCAGTTTAGTGGATGAGGTCAGTTTAGTAGACCCATGATAGTTAGTTTGATAGATTCCTGTAACTGGTCAGTTTGGTGGACCAATGGTTAGTTTGGTAGACCCATGGTCATTTTGTTGGGACCATGATCAATTTGACATGTTAATGGTCAGTTTGGTAGACCTGTGGTCTTTTTGGTCACTTTGGTGAACCCAATAGGTCAGTTTGATAGACCCATGGTCTCTTTGAAGGTAAACCATTTGGTGATCCCCATTTGGTGATCCCCATTTGGTGACCCCCCATGGTCAGTTTAGTGAATCTGGTCAGTTTGGTAGACCCATGGTAATTTTGTATCATGCAAATGGTCACTTTGGTGATCTCCCTAGTAAATTACCTAAATTACTATGGTTAATTCCATTCCAGCTTAAATAGACCGGTCGGTTGCCATAATAAATGGATGCATTCTATGAGTATGCCACTGTGCGCGCCAAATAACACCGTATGAAATTTTTTTTGAAAGACCGCTTCCCGCTTTTATCATTTTGCTGTACAAAGGCAAATGGATGATATATTAGAATTTTTTCCACTTTATCACGAAATCATCATTGAATTTAAACTACTTATAGGCCAGAGATTATCTTTGATGAACACATTACGATGTAAGGTCGATGATAGTGATTAATTGAAAGTAGAGAAATCATGATTGGGATTTCAAAAGGTTAATGATAGAAATTTTCAATTACCATGTGCAATTATGGTCTCCGATTACTAATTTGGCCTCACTGGATCAAAACAACATCACCGGATGCAGTTGCTTTAGAACTTTTTTTCTCTTGCAAAGAACAAATGATGAGAAGTCTGCTTTGAATTCATATATTAAAATATTGTTGAATTGTTCAAAATAATTTTTAAGCTATTGTTATAGACTTTTTGTAAAAAGGATTGTCAAAGACTTGTTAGAAAGCATTGTTGCAATGCATTGTCAAGGTATTACTGTATTACTATAACAATACCTGATATGCAATACCTGACATGCAACAATGATATGTAACAATACCGTACTATAAAACTGATATTTAACAATTGTTTGGAACAATACTATGGAATAGTGATATGCAACAATGATATGCAACAATTGTTGAATTGTTTAAAAGAATGTTAAAGGCTATGCAGTGTTATGTAAAAGAACTGTTAGAGACTTGTTATAAAGCATTGTTGCAATGCCAGGGTATTACTAGTATTGTATATTTGTATACAAAGTACACTGTAACAATACCCTAACATTACGTGGTGGCCATATTCTAATGCATGTTACAAGACTTTGTAACAATACTATGTAACAATTATTTGAAACAATACTATGTAACAATTACTAGAAACAATACTATGTAATAATTATTTGAAACAATACAATGAAACAATACTATGTAACAATGATATGTGATAATGATTTGTAACAATGAAAAGTAATTGCTACATGGCATTGTTACAAACCATTATTACAGACTACATTGTTGCCAAGCATGGTCAGTCGTTACAGAAAATTTTTGCAAAGCACATCAGGTTTTATTGTTAAACGATATTGGAACGGAATATATTCAGTCTTATTACAAATCGTCATAAACATCACCTCCAGTTAACAACAGGTATAAACCTTTCATCAAGACACCATTGTTTACCGACACACTCCACGTCTTCCAGCGCAATTTAATTCCAATGGGAAAATGTCAATTCAATTTACCAATATTGCGACAAAATCTAAATCTTGCCAAATGGCTAAAGGCCAATAGATATATCCAACCAAAACCACTTGATCAAAACAAAATTCCGTTCACAACACACCCAACCACCCAACCACGGCGCTTTATACAACAAATAAAACTCAATATTTTTACCTGCAGACATCGAGTATCACTCCACTTCCACTTTATGTGACGGCGGCACAATGGCTCTCGAACCAAAAAAATAAAAAGATGTCTTCATTCGTATGGAATGTGTCGTGTACTGTATCTCATCTCTTTGTTTGCCAAAAGAGGACATCAAAGTAAATGCAAAATTTCGAAGCCGCTTTCTTAATTAGCCGCCCGAGCAGAGGGAAATTAAAAAAGACGACCGCAGGCCTTGGTTTGTCTTTAAGAGGCCTTTGACGACGGCTGTTTGTCGGGCTCTATCTATACATGTGTACTCATTGACTTTAGGCTTAGGATTAAGGATGTAAGAGGTTAAAGAAGTTGGGTTAATTCATGTTAATGGGGGAATGGGGGCTAGGGTGAGCAGCCAGGGTGTTTACCCAGGGCGATATATGTCTAGGGCGTGTAGCAATGGAATTCTGTGGGATGTTTTATCTGGAAATGAAATTAGAATGCAATTGGGTTATCTAACATGTGAATGTTGGAGATGCATTTATCCAGAAATGTACTGCAGAATTGTTGATAATTTCTGATTTAATAACTTTTATCGTTGCATATTCTGGTTCAGTAGAAGTAATTGTAGTAATGTGTGGCTGTGGTCATACGGGACCTGTCAAAGACAAAAATCTGAATAACATGTACAGTCGTGTTTAAAAAAATTGGATGTTCACTGCATGCTGGCAATTGAAATTGTGAGTAGTTTCATGTTTTGTCACTAGGTGAAACACCTGACATGAAATGATAATATCAACAAATGATAAATTCAAGGCTGATTGGTGGATGTTATTATCATTTATAGATGCCAAGTGTTTCGCCTAGTGGCAAAACATGAAACTACTCACAATTTCAATTGTCAGCATGCAGTGGGCAACCAGTTTTTTTGAACATGACTGTACAATAAGAAAATTCTCATAATGTACAATCCAAAAATATTACACAATACAAAATATATATCTTAATCATGACACCCCACTGTTGTGTTGGGTCAAGCCAGTCAATGCCAAATGGAAAAAAGGCCTCACCGGAACAACCAAAATGGAATAACAAACCGAAAAATCATAAGACATCTAAAATTCAAAGAGGAAAAGAACGACTAGGAACCTAAAGAACAAACTGAGATGAGAAAAGGGAAAAATGAAGAAGTGAGAAAAGACGAGAAAAGATTACCAGTATGTCCTGTTAGCTTCAGCACCATGATGCCTCTCAGTGCCTACTAATGGGGAACCGCAAAGACGCAGATGGCTTGGATATTTCTCCCCCTGTTCTGGTTCATCGGTGAGTCCCTGGTGAATCCCATCGCGGACCATCCATCACCGTTGACAATTCAATTTTTACGACCTAAATGCTCTACAATTTTCTAATTGGAACGTTTCTTCTAACTATCCCATTAACGAGTTGATGAACGAATCATCCATTGTTGCATGTTTGAGGTCAAATTTGATTACACCATTGGACTCTATTTCTACATTCCTACATATTGGCCACCATTGGAACGCTCAGTTATCGCAGATTAAAAGCACCTTTAGTCATTTATCTCATAACTTAGCTGTAAAAATTTAGTATGCTTAGCAACTAAATGAAGTGTCTATAGCAGGAAAATTTTGTTCTGCGGTTAAATGGTCTAACTTCTGTACGTAGCCTTTCAAGGGCTTATACCCCATTCGCACTACCTAGGCTAGTTTGAGCTAGCTTAACACTGGCTAGCCCAGTTTAATACCCCATTCGCACTGCCTAGGCTAGATAATTTTGAGCTAGCTTAAGCACTGGCTAGCCCAGTTTAAGCTAGCCTAGCAATCTCATTCAGGCCACACTTTCGCACTGAAAAAACTGGTTTAGACTAACTAATCAATAAACACAGGTACCAGACATTGTTAATGCAAAATAAAATAGTGATTAAGTAATAATACCGTATTTTTGTTTATGAAAACACTAAAAATCACCCAAAACATAGAATTCACGAACAAATCGTTGATTTTAATCAAATTGTGTGCGTTTTTACAAACCAGACCGTCTATGTTCATCCCACAAAGCATCAGTGCAAATGCATTCTGGGAATTTCAGGCTAGCCCAAACCAAAAATCTAGTTTGGCAAACAAACATGACTCTATCCAGTTCTGAGCACGTTAAGCTAGCTTAAAACAAAGCTAGAAGTGTTCGCACTGGTTTCTAAGAACTATTTCTTTCTTAAAAACTAGTTCTTTCGTAGCAGTGCGAATGGGATATTACGCCACACGTTAGAGCTACGCCATTATTTTTATATTAGTAATTAATCTATTTTACATTAAATTAACCATTATCAATGTTTTTTTAAATAAAAACCCCATGCATTTCATAAATGCCATGTTAGTAAAAATACATCTGTGAAAAGAGTCCACCTTGCAACAGTGGCGCCACCATACATGAACGCATGAACTAAGTAGTTATCATACTTAACTCTTTTACCAGCTACGGATATCACCTCCGGCAGATTCACACATATTAATAACATAATTAACATAAATTGATGGAATCTTCCCCTCTGTCCAGTCACCAAGCGCCACCATGCGGCACTACACACAACCACATCCAACACCAACAACAAAAACAACTTTTCACCCTTACCCATTCCTTCCCTTCCCAAAAAACAATCCTCTGATTAATTTCCCTCGCTCAATTCATTCACCCGCTTTAACTTACTGATTGCATCTTTTTAATTAAGAGTTAAGTGTTAATTATGGCACGGCACAACTACATGGGATTGTCGAAAATTAAAACTTTAAATGTGGCTTTGCACAATAAAAGACAATGGCACCCAATTGCGTTTTTACTGCCACTTCTACGCGACTTCAACAAACAAAAAAAATTAAAAAAACCCCCAAAAAAACTTTTCACTACTCTTTAAACGAAATTTCTCTTTCCTGCACAGCAAAAAAAACGCGCCACCTTTGTTGTGGGAATTCAAATTATTCCGTACAGATGTTAACGATTATCGTAGCATAACTAATGACAATAATATCGGAACGCCGTGATGTATTGGCAAGCGAAAGCTGCGTTTAATGAGTTGTTCGTTAAAGGTAATGAGTGCGCCTTTTTTATTTTTTTTCATTGTTGTTTTTTTATTGTTGCAAGCATTTTTTTTATTGTTTCTGGTGATTTAGGTTTTATGTCGCGTTTTTGCATTTACGGCGGTGAGGTGAAATCTTCACGTCGTTTGTTTTTATGTTTGGTTTTTAGTGAGGTTGTTTCAATTGTAAAACAATGGGAGGAGATTGTAGGGATTGTGGGAAGGGTTTATTATTTTGTTGTGTTTGTGTAATGTGTGGTGATGGAGTGGATTGGATTGTTGGGTGTTTGTTTTGGTGATTGGGTTGGGTTGGGTGTAGTGATTGGTTGGTTGTGGGGTGGAATGTAAAATGGTATTGTGTGGTTGAAATTTGTTTTTTTATTAGTTGGAGAATTTTTTTATTGTTTTTGTTTGGGTTTATTGTTTTTTTATGGTTGTTGAAGTGTATTGTATTGTTTGAATGGGTGTTTTAGATTTGTTTTGTTGTAAGTTGTAATAATTGGGTGTAATGTGATTGATGTGGTGTTGGAATCTTGCGATTGGGAAATGATTGGATCGAAGACTGGAAGAAATTTTTGGTTTTGGTTATTTTTACTGTTTTGTTGGTTGTTGTGATTGTTTGTTTAAATGTACCGTATTGGTTAAAATTGTTTTTAAGCATTGTTGAAGGTATTGTTTAGGGATAACATTATTAAAAGTTTATGTACATTTTTGTTATTAGACATTATTGTGAGTGGACGTTTGTTGCTAATGAAATGCTGAATAGCAAAAAATAAAGTAATAGCTGTGTTTGATCTTTCTTGGGATAGAGATTGAACGCAGACAGTTAATTACAACAATAAAACAATGATTTCAACAATAAAACAATAATTTTTATCAATAAAGTAATGATTTTCAACAATAAAACAATGATTTTTATCAATAAAGCAATAATTTTCAACAATAAAACGACAATTTACAACAATAAAACGGTAATTCACAAAAATAAAACCACCCACAACCCTTAAAATTACAAAAACTCTTCTAATCAACAAACACATTACTAGCCCATTTGCTTATTTCAAGTGAGTTCAAAATGTCCTGTCATTACACCAGATTGTTCATTGTAGTGTGTGTTAAGCCGCACTCATCAATGATTGCAATAGCCAACTAGAAGCTTGGACAAAGGAACATTGCAATTAAAATGTAAACAAATGTCATGTGACGTGATCAGTTTTTAGATGCAACCGGTCCAAAAAACAGAATTTTTAAGGCCCGATCACTATGCAACCGGTCCAAAAACTACAGTGACCCGCAGTGACAGTCACTCTCAACCAATGACAGGTCATTTTGAACTATCTTGAAATAAGTGAACGGATTTTAAAGACCCGGAGCAAATGGGTGCTTGCGCTTGCACTTTCCGCTTTTGTTTGAGCAATGCGCTTGCTGGGGACCTCCATCTTGTTGCACACCTCAAATTTCCTGATCCAACATCTTTTTAAGTACACACGCATGCGCACTGTTCAAAATCAAAACGGAAGTCCTCAGCAACCCCAATGTCTGGTGTAAGCGCAAGAGCGGCAAGTGCAAACACCCATTTGCACCAGTCTTACTGTACCGTAAACCGGGGTGACTTTGTTTTAACGTGCGAGATTAACCAAAATCGGGAAAAAGTTTTTTGGCGATGGGGAATTGAAAGAATAGTGTTTTCCCGTTATTTTAAGCACAAGTTGGTTAAATTCGGCCTAATAGTTTTCTAGTTATTAAGTAAAATACAAAAAAAAAATGGTTGAAGCCGGTTGGTATATACGCAAAACAACAAAAACCAACATTTAACAATCAATTACTTACTATACAACAATAACACCCCAACAAAACAAAATACACCCTTAAAAAAACCACCAACCAACAAACACCCCCACCCCCCCCCCCCCTCTTCCAGAAAAAAAAACCACCAACAAACAAAGCGATTGTTCATTCCACTCAATTTCACACCCAAAACATCACCCTTAAAACAGTGAAAATTTAATAAGTGTCACCCGTCGACAAAACAATTATCCCAGTCACGCAACACTAAACCGTCCACTCGCTTTTCCCACCACTTTTTCCATCACTTACAACAATATTGTTGACTCTGTGACAAATTTCATTTCTCCTGACACTGCGGGGCAAACACTACAGTTCACCATTGATAAATGTCCTATTGATAACATTGTACGAAAAAGAGTTAAGTTTCCACCTTTGCACATCATAAAGAAGACTTTTCTTTCTTTTTTCTCTATCCATCCATCCAGCGCCCTCTTCACTCAACTTTCCTTTATTTATTCAAGCTGACGAATAAAGTCGGTTATAAGCGTAAAAGGGGAAAATGGAAAAATAAAAAAGAGAAAAAGCATTTTTGTTTCGTCTTTTACTCTATTTTTTTTCACTCTCGTTCTCTCGCTCTTCATCCCGCTTTCTGCTTGAAACGCGCGCGTTCGTGCGTGCATTTGATGCGGGAGTCAAATTTCCGAAAAGAATTTCCTTGAATTTAGGGTGTAACGTGAGCTGTAATAAGGGAAAATAATCACGTAAAATTATTTGCTTGGGGAAGAAATCTCCTGATTTTGATTTGCAATTTAGTTTTTTTTTCAAGGGGGTTGGGTGTAGTGATTGGTTGGTTGTGGGGTGGAATGTAAAATGGTATTGTGTGGTTGA